>JAHWFP010092711.1:47566-61087 GCA_023313725.1 Lithobius niger | reverse complement strand
GCTGAATTTAGTAGTGTGAAATAGTGACGATGCGCCCAGGGTAGCCTAGCTGAATTTAGTAGTGTGAAATAGTGACGGTGCGCCCAGGGTAGCCTTCACTATTCTTCTTCCTTTTAATTCCTTTGAACGTTTATTGAACACAATGCTTAACTAATGGAAAATGTTCACCGTCTGAGGTTTATGTTTCGTTTCACCAGTAGCAAAGCAAGATCGGTCAGATTATTATTAAGAGAGCCGAGGGGGGGGGCTGCGGCCCAGACTTTGGGTTTCAAACTGCAAACGACCTTGTGGGAGTAATCCAATCAAATTGAACGAAGCATTCTGATGCCACCTACGTCCCTTTGCGACGTCTTTAGCCTGAGTAACAAATAGGGTGCAGAGGAAAATCGTAATGTTTGAATGGCCTCCATTTTGGATGTGCTCATCGTATCGATGCAATCATGCGGCAATTCACTCGCCTAATGAAGACCTTTTAAATAACGTATTCCTTTACCCACCATTCCAGTGGACATTTCTAACTTGGGGCCCCTGGGGCCTCCCCCCCTGGAGGGCAGGCATAATGCCGGTTGTACACAAAGGTAGATCCTTTAACCAAACCTACATTGCCTGGGTTTCACTGTCTTCATTCAACCCCTTCAAAAGTTGTGAGGGTGGACTGGGACTTTTGGGACACCCTATACCAGTTTTGGTTTTGGGTGGATACTTTTTTTCAGATAATCACTTATTGGCCCTCCAATGATAACCGGCTTAACGAGCATCCCATAAAGTCAGGATTCAAGATAACACTTCTACTGACAGTCTTTTGGTTCATTGTCAAGCATGAACTTTACTTTAGCATCTTTAACTGTTAATTGCTAACTTAGGAGGCTAATGACTAGAGATGGAGTGCTTGAAAATGGTGATGTTTAACCTCTGAAACGTAGCATTTTAGTATTTAGTTTTGTTCCTAGCAGCACAACTAGGCTTTTTTTGTCGTTTATGTTTTAACTTAGAAAAAGTAGAACTCGGTTGTAGAAGTCTGCATCCTAGAAAAAATACGTCTTTCCGTGTATCTTTCCTTCTGGCATCCTAATTACGTAATTGACGTCATACGGTTTCAAACTGTATGGCTAAACCAGGGATTCTTTTCCTGTGTTCATCAGCAAAGCCAACATCGTCAGGCAGTCAATCAGTAGATTATTCCGTGCGCACAGGGTAAGTTTGTACGGCAGCAATGACAGCTACGTGAACGAAATTATCAATAGTTGCATCGTGAAGACTCATCATCGCAACCTTTCAGTATCGTTTGCCATGCTAGTATAAACTGTGCGGTTTTTGGCATGACTTTTTTCCTGTATTTTATTTCTGAAATATACCATAGAACTTGAACTCTGCAGCAGAGAATACAATATATGAATATTAACTGCAATAGACTTTAAAGAAATCGGCATCTTAACAACAATAAGAAAAAAAACAACAAAATATTTATTTGTATCACAGTTAGACGATTAAAATTGGGAGACGAGAACCTAAAATAGTTAATAAAACGACAAGCCAAATGGTGAACTAGCATACACTAAAAAAAGCGACGTTTAGGAATACTTTCATTCCGATGTCAAGCAGAAATTTTCTTAGCAAAGACTAAGAGTCAACATATATGCACTTGAATGGTTTCCCATCATAGATAATGAAACAGGCAGAATAAAATCGAAAATAAAGTGATAACAATGAACCAGTGTCAGCGTAGTGGCTACACACGGGTGCCCAGAATTCTCCCTGTGGAAAGCGGTGAAAAAATGATTTGCAGAATTTAATGGTTGGCTCTTTATGGGGCTTGGCCCTGGCGGGAGAAATAGGCGATTCCCAGTTTGTGAACCATTCCATTGAAAATTTCTAAGTTGGGGCCCCTGGGGCTCCCCAGGGCGGGGGGGGGGGCAGGCGAAATGATGCCGGTTTTACACAAAGGTAGATCCTTTAACCAAACCTATATTGCTAGGATTTCACTGTCTACATTCAACCCTTTCAAAAGGGCACTCCCGGCGCTTACGGTCCGGCACTTCCTTGTTGATTGTCCCCATCTTGAAGGTGTTCGTTGTCGTTTCCGTCTCCCGCATGACATTGTGCGTCAATTGGATGATAAGTCTGTCCTCCTGTCCGGTGTTTTTTAATTTTTGCAGGAGGTACCGATGTATGACAAGATTTAGATTAGGGGTTTGAATAACATCTCTGTAATGTTTGGTGCCGTGGCAACCCGGACCACTGCACTGTGACTGAGGTTGGCGCTAATGACCAAGCTGTCGACGTGCCATTAAGCCTCATACTCTGAAAATTGTATTATTGGGCATTAAAATATTATGAACCGGGGAACGTTGGATAAGAATACACAAAGCTTCGAAATTGAGACGTGCTCGAATTTTTTTCTCTTGAAAAATAACGTGGGTATTTTTCAAGTCCGGGGTGTTCCCTGTTTTTATCTAATTCTGGACCAGGGAATTAGTTTTATCTTTATATTTTAGGTTTGATTTGTGTGACGAGTGCCTTTTGTCCACTTCCTGTTTCGTAGTTTGTATGTAACCAGCCTTGCATATTAATTTGCTGCAAGGGATTTGATAAACTATATTTTTTTGGAGTTTTATGTTTCTGATCGTTTGCAAATTTTGGCATGGTTAATTGTTTCAAGTTCCGTGATGCTGTTGAGACGAGTGTACGTTTCTGAGGGGTGAGCAATTTACGAAGATGTTTTGTAACTTGTGGGAAGTACGGTAAACAGAGAATATTGGAAGGCTTAATTACTTTCGATGGAAGCAGTTTGAGAAATGCACGGTGATCAATTAGTTTTTCTAGTTAAAATAGTGGGTACCCATTCTCGATAAATTTGCGAATGGTGTATTTGAATTCTCGACCTGAAAGAAATTTATTTGTTACGGTTAAAAAAAGGTTTGATTTCGTTGGAAACAACATTGTGCTTATGACTTGGGTCCGTGAAAGATTAAAAATTCATGGATTGTGTTGTGAGCATGGGTTTATGAAAATGTGTAAGTTCTATCAAGTTGTCTGGTGTTATGATAACTGTCATGTTAAGAACTGGAATGGGTTTATTTTTCGATTCTTCCAACGTGTACGAGAGGAAGGGGTTGGATGAATTTAGAAATTGTAACCTGGTTTGTTTATCGATTTCACGTACAAGAGACAGCGAGTCATCCAAGTGTCTTTTGTAAAATTTCGTTAGGGGTAAGTTTTTCAAAGTGCATTATTGATTTTATTGAGAGCAATATCAGCCAAAAATGTCGAAATTTTACTGCCCATCGGGACTCCATTCGTCTGGAGTACGCACAAATTTTCAAAATGGAAAAAGGTTGTAGCGAAAATAATTTAAACAGCATCAAGACAAACAGCATCTTTCTTTACTTTTAGCCTTTGCTAAAAAAAGTTCTGTTTGACAACGAAATGAAAGTATTCCGAAAAGTCGTTTTTTTAGTGTACGCTTGTGCACCTGTTGACTTGTCTTTTTACCAACTTTTTTTGGTGCTCGTCTCTCAATTTTAACCGTGTTGAGCCAGTTTTCCCCATTATGTTATGAAGAAACCTAGGAATTCGTTTTTAAAATTTTTGAAACCATTGGTTCCTACCGCTATCTTTCAACTATTTTCTTCATCCTATAAAAACCCATATAAAATAGCTAACCAGCGTGATAGAATCTGAGTTCTAAAAAGCTGAAATTTCCATAAAATCGTACCTAAATAATATTGTTTTGCCATCGTATTTGATTGAATAACTCTCGTGCAAAAGCAATGCTCCATAAATCCAATCTAATAAACATGACTGCTGTACTTACATACCACTATGCCCTTCTCCACCAACTACAAACGTGGATTTTTAAACATTTAAATTCTTTTAGAAATTCTGTCGATCCACTATTGTTCCACTCGGCCCTGCATGTACTCACGCAAATTTCCCACAGGTCTGCGTTGTATGTTCACACAAAATTGGACCAGAAATTAGCTTTGTTACTGGAAAAACCATCTAGAAGTAGTTGTATCGAAAGGCAGACCTTCATCACCAACCACTTAAAATGCAAAAAAGAAAAAAAAAACATACAGAAAAATGCCAAACGTTCCCAAAGGCGGCTTGGCTGCACAAGACATCCAGCCCACCTTTGGACGCCCCTACCGAGAGTATTTAAAGAAAGATTTGAAATTTGTTCCAACTTCCCCCTCCCCCTGCAATCCAATTCCTATCTACGAAACTTTTGTGAAAAGTTTGAAGCATCCGCTCGCTTTATTTCTTCTTGTACCCAGGCTAAATCTATTGTGCTAAGCTGTATAAAAAAATTTAAAAAAAATTGCTTACACCTAACCTTTTACTTGAAGAAATTAAAGCTCTGAGAAAACTTAAACAAAACCCGAACATAGCAATAATCTAGTCGGATAAGAGTAACGCTACTGTCGTCTATGATAAATCAGAAAGCGGGCATAAAATTCTCCAAGAACTTGCCTCCAGCAAAATTTATGCAAGTTTCACGTACAGCCCTTTTCCAAATCTATTGTTTGTAACACGAACTTCGTTCCTTTTCTAGTTGAAAACAACAAACTTAAAAATTAACGAGTGGAAAAAACACACCCAACCTGTTCCTTTCTCAGCTCATTGCGCCAGTCCTGAATCAACTCTCAGTAGGGGCTCATACTGTTCCCAACTCCAATAGCACCATTTCTGAACTGGAACACCCCGTAGACACCCCAAGATATAGTTTTGACTCTTTTGATGTAGTTTCTTTGTTCCCATCCCTCAATCAAGGACTGTATTCAAGATTGTATTTCTGAAAAAACTTCAATCGAACCCTTAACCCTTTCCTTCTGAATGTCGTTGGTGTCAACGGCCACTTACGGTCCGATACTTGCTTGTTGATTGTCACCAACTTGATGGTGTTGGTCACCGTTTCCATCTTCGGCAAGACATAGCACGTCAATTAAGTGATAAGTCTGTCCTCCTGTCCGTGGTATTTTAATATTTGCTGGAGGTACCGATCTATAAAATGTAGATAGGGGTTCGTTAATATCTCTGTAATGTGTGACGCAGTGGTGACCCGGACTACGGCACTGTGGCTACGCTTGGTGCTAGTGACCTGGCTGTCGACGTACCGTTAAGCCTCAATCCCCCTCCCTACCCCTGAACCCATTATAAACTTGGCTGGGATATTCCCCTTTTTTTTATGCTCTTACAATTATTTTCGATACAACTTTTTTTTCATTTTGAAAATTTGTACATACTCCAGACGGATGGAGTCCCCATGGTCAGTACCATTTCGTCCATTTAGGCTGATATTGCTCTCAATAAAATCAATAATCCACTTTGAAAAAGTTTCCCGTAACGAAGTTTTATAAAATACACGTGGATGACGCCCTGGCTCTTGTACGTGATATATTATAAATAACCCATGTTACAATTTCTAAATTCAGCCGACCCTTCCCTCTCGTACACGATGGAAGAATAAAAAAAAACCATCCCACATCTTGACATGACGGTTATCATCACACCAGACAACTTGATTGAATTTACACATTTTCATAAACCCACGTACACAACAAAATCCATGAATTTTGAATCTTTCACGGACCCCAGTCATAAGCACAGTATTGTTTCCAACGAAATCAAACTTATCTTTGACCATACAACCAATAAATTTCTTTTAGCTAGAGAATTCGAATACACCCTTCACAAATTTATCGAGAACTGGTCCCCACTATTTTTACTAGAAAAACTAATTGATCACCGTGCACTTCTCAAACAGCTTCCATCGAAAATAAAACCTTCTAATTTTATTTGTTTACTGTACTTCCCACAAGCTACAAACCATCTTCGTTGCTCGACCCTCAGAAACTTACCCTCGTCTCAACAGCATCATGGATCTTGAAACAGTTAACCATGCAAAAAATGACAAACGATCAAAAAAATAAACTCAAAAAAATGTAGTCTATTAAAACCCTTCCAGCGATCCAACATGCAAGGCTGGTTACATACAAACTACGAAACAGGAACTGAACAAAAGGCTCTCATCTCACAAATCAAATCTAAAATGTAAAGATAAAACAGATTCCCTGGTTCAGCATCAGATAAAAACAGGGCACACCGCGGACTTGAAAAATACCCACGTTATTTGTCAAGAAAAAAACTACCGAGCACGTCTTTGATTTAGAAACTCTATATATTCTTACCCAACACTCCCGGTTCACAATGATTTAATGCCCAATAATTCACAGTTTAAGGGTATATAACGATCCGTCACAAAATGGGAATTGCCAATTTCTCCCGTCAGGGCCAAGGCCCATAAATAGCCAATCATTAGAATCTACAAATCACTAGAATCTGGGCACCCATTTGTAGCTTCTGCACTGACACCGGTTCATTTTATCACTTTATTTTCGATTTTATTCTGCCAGTTTTCTTTGTCTTGCGTGGAGCAGACTTTCTAAAATATTACTCTAAAATATTACTGCATTGTTGCCGAATGACATCATCTAACATAATTGTACAACGACGAGCTGAATTGTTAGTAAACGAGCCATTGTTACAATAAAGCGACAATCTCGACCCACTGTTGCGAAACCATTGTCGAACATATGATTTGCACTGTTGCGATTTGCGTAACTGAGCCATTGTTGCGAAAGTACGACGAACCATGGTGGCTCCAACTCCTTTCATAAAATCAGTAACTGCAATAAATGCCTTAATTACGCATTTTAATTAAATTTAACTTTTACATTCGGGTCGTTCTTCAGCTGCAATGTGTTCATTATTTGCGAGTTTTAGTAGATTTTACTGTTAACTATGGGTCTTGAAGGAAGGGGCACATGCCCCTCCCCCCACCCTTCCATCTTGGTGCACTACAGAGTGCAACTATACGCAATGGATGGTGAAATATGTTTTGAAGTTTTTTGTCAAAATGCCTGTAAACTGGTTCTGTTAAGGCGTTTGAAAATGGAAAACCCCTAAAATTCATTGCGCAAACCAGTACAAAATAATCTTTTTTCCTTAAAAACGTTAATTATTTTGAAAATGAATAATTGTTAATTTAAAGGGATAAATAGTTAATATTGCGCTTCTGCATTTCATACTTATGGAAACGATTTGGGATACTTAAACATTGATAGAGGTGGAATCTTTAATTACATAAGTAAGAACCAGAGGACATAGTTTTCTTACTAGTGGTAAGACAATGCTGTCATTGTTGTAGGAGTGTTTCGTCATGTGTGGGTGGGGGCACCGACACTCTTACCATTGTCGCCAAGGTTCTCCTGGAGACACTATCCTTGAATGCCTGTAAGGTCCTGTTTAGGTTACGCACTGGTCACTGTCTTCTTTGTAGTTATGCCAATCCGCTGGGGTGGGCGGAGTCTCTGCCCTGTTGTTGTGGGGCGGAGGAGACAGTACACCACTTTCTCTTTGTTTGTCCTCATTGACAGGTTATGCGTCGGAAGTATCTCCATGGGTTCACGCTTCAGGGCGATCTTCAGTGGGTCCTTGGGATGCTTCCTTACTCGCCAGGGTCGTTTGTCCAGCTGCGTGCGAGTACCTGGTTCTGTACAATGTCAAGGCGTACTATATGATCTGGTTGTAACGGCGTTGAATTCGTTGTTCAATGTCAGGTATCTGGTGATTTGAGGTGTCTGTAGTGATTTTTAGTGATTTTTGTGATTTGTAGACATTTGCAGTTGATTTGGATTGGTTTGCAGAGGTTGGTATTAATTGGTAGTGTTTCTTGTGTCTACAATTACAGCTGTACAGAGGGCATGACTGTGGGTCTCAGCTCTAATTCAATTCAATTCAATTCTATTAATGCGTATTTAGTATGCAGTATTTTAGCATTTAATATTTTAGGGCAGGGAGCTTGGTTTAGAGCCACGGCTTTCACTAATAAATTCAATTCAATTCATGATATACATCCACTGCTGCAACAATGTTCCTACAACGAAAGATTAGTACAAGTTCCATTAACTCATAAGAATTAGTGTTGAGCCTTACATAATGCTCCATAGCACAATTGTTAGACGCATAACCGATCAGTGTTAATCTCCTATAATAATTAGTCTTTACCAATAATTAGTGCATACAACACTAATAAATGTTCAAATTCTATGCAACAAGAGCACATCAAATGTTAGCAAAGAAGAAAAGTTTATATTGTATACATATCAGTATGATCGAATGGATCGCTTAAAGCAATTTGAAACATAATGCAAGCCTAACTCGGCTATCTGCAGCAGTCCCATTCCAAAAAACAAACCAATTGAACTGCCAAGATCACATAATAGATTAAAACCATTGTACCCAGCTTCTTCTTGAATAATTTCAATTCTGTTGTCATTTACTTCTAAACTCAGTTGAAAGTAAGGTTTACTCATCTTATAAGCTATGCTGCGTTCCAGGCCATACATCGTTTCAGTACATTTTCGCGGGCAGCTGCTAGTTTCCTTAAAATCTTTCAACGATCTTTGTGCTTTGATTGCTTTAGTCATGATCAACAATTGTTTTCGTGTAGTGCAAAGTGGAATAGCAAAATTTTCCTGCATGAATGGTAACCTGAAAAGAGACAAAGGTTTATTTTTCCATTGCTTTCAAGGTAATAAATCGTAGTATACCAGTATTGCTTTGCTTTTTTAAATGTTGAGAAAAATGTGAGTGGTGTTTTATACTGTTGTCTTAAAATGGCACCTGTAATTTTCAAAACGACTGGGTGATTTCATACTCCTATAATTGTTTCGAAGAATGCACAAATTCTTTTGGACTCCAGAAAATACCCCCCCCCCCCCCCGTAAAATATCCCCCTTCAAAAAAAAAAGTAAGAACACAGAACAAAACAAACATACCATTAAGGTTAGGTGCGGAAGTGATAATCATCCTAAAGCCTCCACCAATCATAACTGCCGGAAACTCATTGCCGTAAAATAATAATAATGAAACTTTTCTCATGTCAGCCTCCACTGGAAAAACCTCCCTCCCGCCGAAAGAAAGGAAGGTATTTGAAAAAAGTTGCTAATGTAAAACCAGTAATGCACTCACAATGTCACGGTAAATGCAACGAAATTTAATTTTCGGCCACGAATTGTGGGACTTGTTCTCAATAAAAACACTAAATGTTAAAAAAAAAGGGGGAGCTGCCGCAATTTGTAGGCTTCAGAGTTGTTCCATGGCATTCATGTCGGAGCTCTGAAGGTTTCAAATTGCCGAAAATCATGGTCGAAATATTAAATCACATTTCATTTAAGAAGGTTGTTGCGAGTGCTTACCATGCAGAGGGCATCTTGGTCACACACAATTCCTGGTCTTTAGCGAAAAACAGTTCAATCCCATAGTTTGGACTGGTATTTTGTTTGTCAATTTTTTATTTTTACTTTTAAGTTTGTATTTTTTTTCAAACCACTTTTCCTTTTTTTCAGGGGTGGAGGGAGGTATCCCAGAGGTTATTGCTATTAAAAAATTTCCATTATTAGTAATATCTTTCAGTCAGTTTTTGGCATTTATGATTGGTGAAAGGTTTTCTTTTGTATTTGTGTTTTGTTCTGCTTTTGTACTGTACTTTTTATTTTGAATGGCGGATATTTTCTGAGGGATTTCTTCTGGGGGGGGGAGGAATCGACTGTTGGGATATTGACGGGGGGATATTTTCCTGGGGGGGGGGGGGGGCTTAGGAAATATTCGCCTGCTACCGCATCTCCATACAAACGTGGTCGTCCATGCTACTCAACTTTTTCTTTTGTTGCAGAATGGTGACTTTTATTTATAAAAGGCATCTGGCTTTAATGACTCATCTTTTCACGCAATTCACAAAAAAAGGTCTAAACGAGTGAATTAAGCCTAATAATGATCAAATTGCAATTTTAAATCGAGAGGAGTTTCGCCACAACGAAATTTATGGTTTATATTTTCTGAGGGATATATTCCGGGGGAAATCGACTGTTGGAATATTGACGGAGGGATATTTTACGAAGGGGGGGGGGGCTTAGGGAATATTCGCCTGCTACCGCATCTCCATATAGACGTGGTCATTCATGCTTCTCAACTTTTCTTTTGTTGCAGAATGGCGATTTTTATTTACAATAAGCATCTGGCTTTAATGGTTCATCTTTAGATGCACTTCACAAAATGGGTCTAAACGAGTAAATTAAGCCTAATAATGATCAAATTGTAATTTTAAATCGAGAGGAGTTTCGCCACAACGAAATGTATGGTTTATATTTTCTGAGGGATATATTCCGGGGGAAATCGACTGTTGGGATATTGACGGAGGGATATTTTACGAGGGGGGGGGGGGACTTAGGGAATATTCGCCTGCTACCGCATCTCCATATAGACGTGGTCATCCATGCTTCTCAGCTTTTCTTTTGTTGCAGAATGGCGATTTTTATTTACAATAAGCATCTGGCTTTAATGGTTCATCTTTAGATGCACTTCACAAAATGGGTCTAAACGAGTAAATTAAGCCTAATAATGATCAAATTGCAATTTTAAATCGAGAGGAGTTTTGTCACAACGAAATTTTATGGTTTCATTTTATTTCATAACCACTTTTTTTCCCCAAAAAAGTTCGTTTTATGTGTGTGGTTACGAGCCGGAGCACTGAAACGTCCGGTATTCTCGCAGAAGGGTTTGCCACACTGGTGATGCACTTATAAAGGTTAGCATCGACGTTCAAAGTTACCACATAGTTGAAGAAAAAGCAATTCTCTATGTTTGATCAACACTGTGATATTTTCTCTCATTTTTATTTCGTACGTACAAATTTAATTGAAGTGCGAAGCATGACTGGCCGATTCTATGGACATTTATAAGTGTACTGTATATACATGCAGTTTGATATTAGAATATATTAAGAAAAAATCAAGGCATTTTTAATTAAAAATTCAAGCTCAGCATGAACGAATACAGCAAATAATATGTGGTAACATCGCAAACCAAGAAAAAAGCAAAACAAAAAATACACATGTCCAATGCAGTTTCTGTTAGTGCTCAGAAATTTTCCAAGATGATGTCGGTTAACGAATTACACAGCCACCCACACCACAAACTGGTACAAGACAAGCCTCCAAAGTTTTTTTTAAAAGTATCGGCCTTAGAAAGTAGTGGTAACACTAACCCAACGAGGTTAACCCTAATAACCTGCAAACTTTATGACTTGCCCACTTGTCTAATTTCTTTAAGTCAGGATGATAAAAATTATTTTGGAAATATGACGGAATGCACAAATGTTAATGTTTTAGTCTTAGAAATGCCCACAATACTAAGTCCAACAAGTTTCACCATTATAATAATATAGTAATATAATTACACCTGTACTGACTTAACGGCCAAATTACGTTTTGTGAGAGATTGGGCACGCGCAGGCTACTGTTGTGTTGAGTACAACTATATTGACGATTGATTACATGCATCCATTTATGTATACTCAAACGCACACATGCAGGCAAGTATACACATATACTAACATGTTTACTCAAACACAGACACTTCCAGGCGTTCACTTTTATTGCATTTTAGCGATAGTGAATGGTAGCATCAAAGAAATTAAAGACTAAAGTAACGTACCAAGTTTATTGCTTACTAGGGCTAACCTTGGCGGCTATTCCCTGGCGGGTTAATGATATCACAGCTTTCTAAGATCTTCCTTTTTGGCAACCTGGTGGTGTCCCGTTTTGGGTGAACATCACAACTTTCGTGTGACATAATTCGCACAAAAAGTCAAATCTACCTTCAGCTACATTTTCACTAGGAGAAAGTTTGTGCATAAAATCGTGGTAACCTTATTAAGCACCTAATTCGTACTTGTATAGTATGTTTTATTGACTATCCGTTACATAATAAACGTCTATAAAAAATGACTAGTCCCAGGGGGTTTGGTAGACGGGAGATGGCTGTGGAAATTATCATCCCTCACATGTTAGGAGTATAATTACTTTTTTACTGCATTACAGATTCACATAACTACCTCAGAAGCAAAGTGCGCTTCATTTAGGGAGTTTAATATGTATTTTCATAAACAATAACAATGTATTTTTAAAAGTAAGTTTGTTTCGTTCTTTCTTTCGTTAATGGGAAAACTAATACAAAAGTAAGCGTTATAGCGTGTAACGACACCTGTCTTCATTAACTATTAGAAGACTGTCACAATAATGGTTGCAACACTGAATTATCATTTACATGCCACTCAAGGAACATGTGATTCTAGCTGTAACCACCATTTAAAAGAGGCACTTTCCCATACAACGTTTTATCTAAGTACGAAAATTTAGATATTTTTAATGTTGTACAGGTGGGTGAATAG
The DNA here is from genome assembly GCA_023313725.1 of Lithobius niger. Classification (NCBI taxonomy): domain Eukaryota; kingdom Metazoa; phylum Arthropoda; class Chilopoda; order Lithobiomorpha; family Lithobiidae; genus Lithobius; species Lithobius niger. Next base: position 48,792 of record JAHWFP010092711.1, on the reverse strand, counting down.
GCTATCCTATGGAAATTAGAGTAGTAAGCTGGTAATGAACTAAATCATGGATGTTGAGGATGATTTTTTCCACAAATGAAAAATTCCCACATCTGTATGGTCAAGACCTTAAGGTGAGGTGGTAACCATGCCCATTCACCTGTGCAGCAATGTGTCACCCTTCCTTGCTCCTGATTACACACAACATACAATTGATGCAGCCATTGCTAATATCGTTCACCAGTAGGGCATTTTCTATCAATATGGCTCTGGTTGGCTGGTATCAACAATTGTGTGTGCACGTTCATGCGGGCAAGTATAGTCATCCATAAGTATAAACCATTCTTGGAATTACAAGCCACAACAGACAGTTACATAATCCGTATATCACGTACGCAGATTTTGAAACTATATTAGGGCCTGTGGATGCTTGCCAGCCAGACCCATCATTGCTCTGGGTATCCATAGCGACCTCTGCCTATTAGTAGATGTAGTGTTACTAGCCGGCTATTTCGAGCACTGTCGGACCATTTGTATGAACTAGTATAGTTTGGAATCCTGCCATATTTACACATTGCCAGGATTAAGTTAGGAGGCCGCTCGTCATATGACAGGGGCTAAACTGGAGTTGCTTACCAACGTTAAATTATATTTTATTTAGTAATGGGATACATGGTAGGATTTCTATTATTCCTAAGCGGTATACCAAAGCAAATAATCCCCTCATGCTGGTGGGTATGGGACTGTTTTTTAACGCAAATATTTAATGGATAAACACGCCTTTGTTAACGTGAAATATTTTGATAACAAGTGTTTCGTTTATTCCGTTTTGACAAGTCTCCAAGCAGCTCATCACCGAAACAGGATCGAAAATTATACTCGGTACAAAAATACCCTAAATTTACCTGGGACCAGTTTTCCTACACCTGTACACGAAATAGCCAGGTTAGAAGCGCAAAATAACATAGCCATTTTTACGACGGATACAATGATCACAATGTTTTCCGCCTTTATCTTGGCCAACGAGTGAATTGTCCTGAGGTGAAACTACTCTTACTACGGGGGCAGCACTACTGCTACAACAAGGACTTTAATCATGTGACTCATAAAGAAAATACGAGACATATTTCTCTGTATTGTCTTTCTCCGTTTCGTCACGTTTACAGTTCCTGTAAAGCTCAGCCTATGGTTACACCCGAAAAACCATTCTTGGAATTACAAGCCACAACAGACAGTTACATAATCCG
>JAHWFP010092711.1:25015-47556 GCA_023313725.1 Lithobius niger | reverse complement strand
TTGCTTACCAACGTTAAATTATATTTTATTTAGTAATGGGATACATGATAGGATTTCTATTATTCCTAAGCGGTATACCAAAGCAAATAATCCCCTCTTACTGAACTTTGATCATACTAAACCTATTATTTACATCGTCTACTCTGACGCGACAAACTTATACGGCTATTGTTTGAGTAGGCCTTTACCCTATGCAGACTTTAACTGTTTAACTGAAGATGAGTCAACCTTAGATGTGCTTAGTTTACTCTAAAATAGCATGACTGCATGGATATCTGCTAAAAGTGGACTTGGAGTGCCCAGACACTATACACAATGCAAATACCACTTATCCCTTAGCAGCAGAAAACATTGAAATAATGTGGTACTTGTCACCCATTAATGGTAACCTAGCTCCTCCTAGGACTACCACGTCTCGTAAAACTGACTCATTTTGGGCCATGCAAGGATTGCATCTGTTTTCACAGAAACCTACTTTATTTTTTAACACAAGGAATGGTGTTGACTAAAATAGCCACAGATATGACTTACGCCTTTTATTCATTTCAACACTGTGAAAAGGAAGGCTGCTACGATGTGGTTTGAGAACGTGTAGAAATTTTTCAGTAACTCGATTTTTGTAAAATCCATGGAAAATGTAAGGAAATCAGTAAATATTAAACTAGCTGTTGACGAGGCCAAAGCCTTGAGATTGATGAATTTACCGTCCTTGAAGTATTTTGACATCAAGACACATAACGTTTAATTTTCCTTTTAGTTTCAAGAAGGAACATTGTGGGGACAGGTGTCACCTTCTGTTGTCGGATACAGAGGTCGAAACACAGGATGTTACATAGCTATGGAAACTTCATTGCATTTGTTTGATACCATTAACTATTCTGGAGATCTTTTTTGTATAGCGAACACAGCAAGAAGGTATTGATTGGGCACCTGCATGTATGAGATGGGAGAGAAGCTAGCCTATTTTAGAATTTGTTGTCCTGAGATTCAAAATGTATTCCTTGTGTTGTGGAACAGTTAAGAAAGTTGGGAAGGGAATTTAAAGAAATGTCTTGGAAGTTGCTGTGATGTCTAATGACTGTTTAAATTTTTTACGTGATCACAACACCTGCTCGTATGAAAACTGTTGTGAAGTTTCAAAGACGAGCTGTTTACTATGTTACAGAAAAAGGTGGTGCTCGCCTGTTATGACACAAATAGAAATATTCTAGCTAATGGTGTAAATAACATTCCATATTATCATTATAGCCTTAGGTAGCCTTTGTACCAATTTGTGACTTTGTGAATAGTTCAGATGACGGTTAAAGGTCTCTTTGTAAATAGCTTGGCCAACCCCGAAAGGCGAGGATTGAATAAATATGTTAAAGAAGCTGGCATTGTCTCTTGTCTCAAATTACTCGCATGTTATTGGAGAAGAGGTTCCCATTAAGCGATGCATTTCTTTAGATGACGTTGGCTAGGACTCAAATTACATTTATTCAATTAAACAGACTGACATACGGGACTGTATACAAGCTTCCTTCTGCAAGGGGTGGGAAGGAGAGAAGGAAGGAAGGTCTGACATAGTGTTCCAAGACCACCAAGTCTCGTATAAGCTTTCTATCGAATATAACTGAAGGAAAACAAGTGTTTATAGGGAATATGATTTAGTTAACCGTTCGGAGATCCTTCTACTCTTCTGTCACAGATTTGACAAATTGTTTTATATGTATAAACACGTTTGGTTGTATTTAGCTGATACGAAACCCAAACCGACACCATTTTGGGGTACATCCATCTTGGCTCAACCTATGGGGGGCCACCAACTTGGGTCGTGACGTTACTTCTGATTGGTCACCTGTCTGTAACATCACTTCCAACCAACTACTGTATGCCCCAACAGCAGAAACATTTTTAAACACACGTTCCTTTATTTCGTTGCATTGCTTTTCAGTGGGCGATTATTAAATTCATTCACAGAAGTAGTAAAGCAATGGTAATAATTCAAGAAATTACTTTAAAAAAGCCATATGGAAAATTACCCTATAACAGAATTCTTCGGATAATCAATGTAAATTATATTACCATTTTAATAATTTGCACATTTGAGCATGTAATTTGCACCTGAACCATTCAGTTGTGCAATGTTTTGAGCTCAATAAAAGATTTCTAAATAGAGGTGTGATCCATAAGAAATATCATGGCTTCCAGGACCTTGTAACTCGTCTTTCTATATAAACACGAAGGTTTTACTGGACCAGTAGATAGGGTTAGTTATTGGACCAGTAGTTAGGGTCTGCAGAACCAGTACGCTCTCATTGTTGACCCAGTAACAACAGCCTGCATGTCTGTTATGAAGTGTATATTAATACACCTCGTAAATTAAGCATACATTTTAATACATGATAAAAGGTCCTCTACATGCCAGTTGGTTGTTTCAATTAAAGATAGGCATTGCATAACTTTAGCAGAAAGGAGTTAAATTGAAATCCTAAGCCAATACACTTTAGCACTTAATTTTTGTGTGTGTATCTGAACACCACCATCACAAATATTTAGTGCAGCTAGGGTCAGGGCTAAAGAAGGCAGGTCAGTAATAGTCATAAGTCTAGTGTTAGTACTGACACTAAGTATACAAGCTTGTTTCATGAAAAGCTTAATCAGTTGTAATAAGTAATCGTATTGTATTCACGATCAGACATTGTTTTTCAGAAGACCTTACTGGTCCAGTACACAAGTACACCAGTACAAGATTACTACTGGTTCTGTAGGAGAAGCGTACAGGTCATATACAACTTGGCTACTGGACCAGTAAAAATTACTACTGGTCCAATAAGAAGATTCTACAGGACCAGTAACAATTCTCTAATGGTCCGGTCAGAATATTCTACTGAGTCAGCACACCATGGCTGATTACAGACTGCTCCAGTAAGAAGAGCTTACTGGTCCTAGCTATATGACTAATACTCTACTGGTCCAGATTTCCATAAACCAGAAAGTAGTACTGGTCAAATAGGTAAGTTTGTACTGGTAAGTAAAAATTTTCCAGTACGATTTCCAATAGGGTCAGATTTTCCAAATTCAACGTTCTACATAGACGATGTATTTGATACCAACTGAAACAGTGAATGCCCTAGCATTACGATTTATCAGTAACGGCCTCCATCTTGAAATCAGATGGCTATTTTGAAACTATGCTTATTATGTTCGATTGCCTGCAAATTTACAACATATACGATAAAGTTGATAACAATCGAAACAAGAATTGTGTCATCTACATCATTAAGGGCGTATGATGTGCGTGTGTGTTTGTGTGTTTGTACCTCTACTCCCCCGGAACCAAAGCACCTACAAAGATGGAAGTAAAACCAAACGAAAGATAATTAAATTGCCCTCAGTATAGGCCTATTTTCATCGCTGTAACTTGATATTATCACCCTCAAATAAGCGAAAAATCCTGAAAAAATAACGTCAAAGTTTTTTTTAACCCTCTTCATGTTTGTTCATGACGTCATAGTTTGTTCATGAAAACCTCCTCGAGCAAAGAGAGATGATCTGGAGCGCAGCGAGACGTGGCCGAATAAGCCGAAGAAATAACCTAAAAGGACAACGTATTTTGCAACATACCACATATACCTTAAAATCGGTTTTGTATTAACTGACTTGATGCATGGAAAAATCAAAACAATAGATTTGGTTTTAAAAGGGTGCCAAGCATTCGTGTTTCTGAAGCACGGAGATGAGTGGATTAAGCGAGCAAAGTGAGCAATTTCCACGTAAACTAAACCTTTTCAATGTGTGTCTTGGTTTGCTCTCTTTCAATCTTCCATCTCTCACCTTCATAGGGAATTACCTCTGGAGACGAAGACGTACAAATGTGCAAACAACAAATCGTATGTTTTGAATGATAAAGACAAAATGCAGACGTGCTTAGAAATGTGACAAACGAACTTTGAGCAACATTTGCAATTAGTTTGCATCAAAATAATCAGTACAATAATCAATACATAGAAATTCCATGAATCATGGATCGTGTTGAAGCTGTTAGTTGCGCACTGAGATGATCTGGAGAAGGAAGGACGTAAAAAAATAACCCAAACGGACGACGTACCTGCAACGTAACACATATAGATATAAAATTGGTTTTGTATCCACTGTGTTGATGCATGGAAACCTAGTTTTAAAACGGTGCCTAACATTCGTGTTGCTGAAGCACGGTGGTGTGTTGATTGAGCGAGCAAAGCGAGCGATTTCCACATAAAGTAAACCTTTTCAATGTGTGTCTCGCTTTGCTCTGTCAATCTTTCATCTCTCACCTTCGTAGAAGATTACATCTGACGTTCTGCAGATGTTTCTCCTAGTCAGGGATTATCAGAAAGTGAAGGGATAAGACGCCCATGGAAAAATCTGTACTGAGCAGGACGTAAAGAACAATATACTTGAAATAAGTAAAACAAGAAAACCCATATAAATTTTGAAATTATGCTTGTAATTGTCTGATTTCATTCTAACAGAAAACTTTAAAACATGAAATCATAAATAAAAAAGAAAGGTATAACCCGTTCTTCTCCGTTGCATACAGTAACGTGCATTGGTTTTTAGTTTAGCTTCAATTTTCAAAGCAACACATATTAATAAACAAAATGGAATGTTAAATGTCTAGAGTAGGGGCTAAAAGACAAAAGCTAGAAGGAACAAGGACAAGGACAGTAATTGCTTGAGTCAGTGCAAAGCTACTTCACCAGGAATCTGCCGAGCTTACAGGAATTCCCCTTTCAGAGAGGTTATGACGACTTGGCTGACCCACACTTGAACTGCGCCGTCTGCACGCCGACTTGTCACTGACTTATTCGATCATCCACAGCTTATTACCCCTTGATTTCTCTTTCTTTGAACGTCAAAGTTTTCAGGCGACTCGTGGTCACCCATTAAAGTTGAAGCTTCTCTCGTCCTGCCTTGATTGCAGAAGGAAAATTGAAAATTAGCCAATAGCGAAAATCACACACTAGAAATAACGTAGTTCAGTAAGCTACCTTTATGCACTTACATTTCGTTGGAGTGGCATGACCCGGATTCGAACCGGGTCATGCGACTCCAACGAAACGTAAGTGCATAAAGGTGACTTATTGAACTATGTTATTTGTAGTGTATGATTTTCGCTATTGACTAATTTCCAATTTTCCTTAATATTATTTCTGGCGATTTATGTCTATTTATTGATTGCAGAAGACGCTTCCTTGCATTACGTGTTGTGCCCTGTTGGAACTCGCTTCCAACTGAGGTGGCGACTTTGCCTTCTCTTCTTTGCTTTCGTCGGTTAATTAGAGTTTCTGACCTTTCTAAATTCCTTAAGAGGGTTTATTAGTGATACATTTATTTCCTGTAGTTCACCTGTGTTCTATTTTTTCTTTGTTTTCTAATTAAATCAGGGGCAGTGTTAGTGGTTTTACCCTTCCGTCACCTAACCAGCTATATGTGGCAGGTTAAACATTTATATTATTATTTACATTGATAGTAATGGTCTAGCCATAAAATGTTGTCAGTAAGAGGTTGGCAAGCATTAGACCCGTATTTCCTGGTTTCTGATGAAAAATTGTAGGAGATCCTCCTTTAAGGACTTTTGTGATGATCCAATGGTAGTGGGTGTGCGTTTCCTTGTTTTGTTTAAGTTGAAAAGTCTTTTCGGGTTGGTAACATGGCAGTGTATTCACAGTAGAGACCATTATAGGTGTAAAAGCTCTAGGTGTTGAAGAAGAAGCTGGTAAATATTAGGCCCTTACTACTCGGTGGTCAGCTTAATAAATTAGTAAGCAAATTTTGTAAATCTAACTTTCTGTATACAATTCTAACCTATTCGGACAGAACGTGTGTAAGGTTGCAGCAGGTTTTTTTTTAATATTGGAATATCTATAAAGAATTTTAATAACACAATATTCCTGCAAAGATTGGCATCTGACTTTTGATGCTTTAGAATTTTTGACTATTTATTTACTACCTATTCAGAAACTACCTTTAATCTACGAAATTCCTTTAAAGGTAGTCAAATATTCTAATGTATAAATAGTCAAATGCTGTAAAGAAATTTCTTTAAATATATGCCAAGCATAAAAAACCTGGTTCAACTGCACACGCACACCTTCCGTCCGAATAGGTTTTAATTAAATCAACAAAGTTAGATTTACAAACTTGCTTACTAAGTCATTAAGGAAGTCCAGTAATAGTCGGGTACGTGTTTCCTGCTTTGCTTTAGGTTGAAAGGTATTTTTTTGGTTTAGTAACATAGCAGCACATTTGCAAAAGAGAGCATTATTGGTTATCATCAATTACCATAAATTTTGGAAATTCGTAAATAAATAGTCAAAAATTCTGAAGCATCAAAAGTCAGATGCCAATCTTTGCAGGAAAATTGTGTCATTAAAGTTCTTTTTAGATATTCCAATAATTAAAAAAAACCCTGCTGCAACCTTACACACGTTCTGTCCGAATAGGTTAGAATTGTATACAGAAAGATTTACAAAATTTGCTTACTAATTCATTAAGCTGACCACCGAGTAGTAAGGGCCTAATATTTACCAGCCTCTTCTTCAACACCTAGACCTTTCACACCTACGCAATTTTATACCTAGACCTTTACTGACAAATCTTGCCCTTGTTCCATTTAGAATTTAACTTTATGCCTTACTCTTAACATCTACCTTTACGTTTTTCTTTATTACCTTGGCAATGCACAGCCATATTCGTAAATCTTACAAGCAATTCAGTTATGCAAAGCTAAATAGACACGGAATTTCACCTCGAATATCATACTGAGATTTCTTAAGTCCGTCACATATCCAACAGGCCAACTTTTTGTTATACATGGTAGTACGTCTTGCTGATCCCTGTTGTGCACATATTATTTTTTATTCAAATAAGTTGTGCTGCATAAGCAGCGCAGTATAAGCCATAGCCTTACTGCTTCTGTTGGAGAGTGGGTACAAATATATATAAAGTGGTATTTAACGTGGTAGAATTAGGTAAAATTAATATCTTCTTACTTACCTGCAAGGTTGCGTAATATTAGAATAGTAAAAAATTCTGTTTTCGATAAAATTCACCAGGCATTGCGTTGCTGCTTTTCCTGATACACATGGATTTCTTCGAGTATTCCGATATATAAGCTACAACAGAGTGTACCAAAATAAGTGGAGTTCAATATTGCACTTTTTGTACGCAACAGGCCTTTTTTAAATTAGTCAAACTTCTGTGCGATGTTTTTTTAAATTCTAATGTGCTGCATCAGTTATCACCTCCCACTGCATTGTGATTTTCTGTGTTCATTTCGTTTGCTTTTCTACAATTTCTCAACTAAGTTGGTTCTACAATATTGAAAAAAGTCAAATATGCAACAAGCAAACAAAAATACAGCGCTACTTTTCAGTGTCGCAATTCTACAACATTTTCAAGTGTAGAAGAAAGGAAGATAAAATTTGTTTCTTTAAAATAACAGCAACAAAGCATCATTACAAGAAATGTTTTTATTTTTCATGTTTTTAGACGTACAAATGGCTTCAAGTTTTGACATAGAATCGTAGTGTTTTGTTGTTGACTCTATCCTTTGAATGGTCTGGATTTTCTTCAGTTTATGCGAATATTGATGTGTTTCGATTCACAAGTGGTCATTACAATTTCAGACCAATGACAGTTAAAAAAATCATATCGAAGGATGAGATTTGTAAAATTACCATACGGCATTTGAAGATAAAAAGGATTCTCTTTATGCTGCTGTTCCATAAACCACATAAAGAAATATGGGAAGGTGATCCTAAAAACGTTTCCTTACTACTAAAATCGCAGCCTAAAATGGTGTCCAAAAATTGCTTTCTTCCCGATTTGTTTTACCTTTCATCAATTGTTTGGATGCTTGGATTATTGTTTAGATTGAAACCGAGCGGTCGCAGACATTATTCAAGATTTTAATTTTCTTCAAGAAAGGCGGTCCTCATTATATATATTGACGGAGTAACCCTTGTAACCGCAAATCACTTAAACCTGTTGCCTTTGGAGGTTTCATGTGCACCCAGGTCAGCCATAACACCAGAAACTGAGAGGAGCAAATATAAACAGAAATCAATTGGAGGTACTGTATGAAATGAAAACGTCAGTCTTCTAAAGAATCCAAACCTTTAATTCATACAACTTTGTGTTTGTGATGACTGCAATTCTAAAAAAAAAATATTTTTTTGTAAAATCTGGCAAAGGGGTTGTGAAGGACATAATCGATAAATTGCCGATTAAAATGCGTTTAACCAGGTACCAGTGCTGCGGTCCTCGAAATACACTAGAAAAAATAAGGTTGGATCGAGGTGATATTGAATTAATTTCTCTCGTTGAAGTGTTCAACTAACACGATTTTGCTTATTCACAAAATCCTGATTTAAATCAAAGACACAAAGCTGATAAAGCTAAAAGGATAAAGGGTAATCCTTCTCTCACGTGTAGGGGCAAATTACGAAACATTTAAAAAAATGGATCAACTTGTTAATGAACTTTACAAACGAACATGGAAGAATTTTCTGAGATGCAAGGTAGTAGTACACAGCTTGAATGACTTGTGCCAGAAGGACCACATTAAAATGACACCTTATGCTTAACATAATAAATGAATTAATTATTTACTAACTTGCATTAACATCATGTCCAAGTTTACTTAGGCCTTTCTCGTTAAATCTTATCTAAAACAAAACCATCAAGGGTAAAAGAACCCGCCAAGTTTCAGCCAATCAAAGTAGTGATGTCAGAGCCAAAGGATTGCCACCAAGTTACTACATTAGTTACCAAGCTAATCCCATCGAGTATTAGATCAAAGGTTAAATCAAAACCTGACCATTGCTTCTTCAAGTTTTTGATGTAGCATGTGAGGTAATAGTCGGTGGGATTTGCTTGGCAACTAATGTATTAACTTGGTGGGAGCCTTTTTGACTCTGATATCACTACGTTGAGTGGCTGAAAGTTGGCAGGTTCTCCCTTGAGGGTTTTGTTTTAGATATCACTTCGTTTGTAGTTTTTTTTGTGGAGTCCTATTTTTGCCACTGACCATTTTGATCGATCCAAGTTTGATCGAAAAATATTGAATACGAACGAAGATATTAATTTTGTTTTTCTTTCGCTGGAGTAAGGACTTCAATCATATAAATTAAAGTGTTTGCTGATTTTCATTCAACCATCAGCAATAATTAGCTCAGACTGCGGATTTATTAAGAGCTTAGTGGTCCAAAGCCAATCATGCATGCACGTGCATTTTAAACAACAATGTTGTGTTGCCGTTTATTTCTGGCAGTACGTTTGCATTGTTACTTGTTCTAATAAGGAGTCATGCTTATTTTGATCACCGGTGGCGTTTTCCCAACAAACAGAAAAATAGCATTGCAACTGATTGCAATCTTTTTAGTTAATGCCTCCTCAAACGTCAAACCTTAAAGGGCATATATTGGAGTTAAAAGAGTACCGAATACCAAATTTCTTTCGTATCTGTCGCCTAATTTATTTTATATGAGCGGAATTAGTAGTCAGTGTATAGTAGTCAGCTGAAATCAACGATCTTCACGCAATTTTATCACATTGAAACAGTTTGTGCACTTGATTGGAATACGACTATTCTAGTCCATTCTTGTTCAGAGACTGCCCATTTCGAACAGTTTTCAAGCTGCTTCACCGCATAGGTATTTATCCTCACCATCATGAAATACGCTCAGCTCTGGTTTCTGTTAAAGTACCAAAAGCTAGTGGCCATGGAACAACAATGCAGGGATTAAACAACGACTTCAATACAATGAAGTTACAATTAAGTGCGACAATTATTGAACATGGCGGGCGACCACTAGCGTGGTCCTTGAAAGTGGCATAGTCGTTGCCAAAGCTTTCAAGAAAATACTTAAAGGAGCAACTCCTCCTAGAAATTTATAAGTCGATTTAGGTAACGAATTCTAAAATCAAAATTTCAAAGCACTCGTGAAACGTCATACATCGATACGGACTCTTCATATTTGGAGAAAAACGCTAGTGGAGAAAATTTGGTTGAACGTTTTAACAAGACACTTAAAACTGCCATGTGGAAAAAATTCACGAGACAGGGTAATAAGGTGGTTAAGGTGGTCATTGTGTCTGAGCGGTGAGAGAGCTCAGGCTAGTTGCTGGAGGTTTGTGGATCTCGTCGAATCCCTGAAAAGGGGATCTTGGCTAAATCCCCGCCAGGACTGCCAGCCAGGGTAGCATGAGAGGCTACCATGCTCCTTCAGTGTCTACGATAATTATTCTGGCTAATTCTGGACAATCTTTCAGCCCATACGATGAATGTAGGTTTCCCTGATCGAATCCCCGGTACGGTACTTCCCTATTTTGAAAGTCTGGTAATGTTCAAAATTGTGCCGGTTCAGCCACACGAGCATTGAATTGCTTCGGTGGAGGGCTCAAAAGGTATTAATTAAAAAAAAACTTACCATCAATGGCTTAATTTCACAGTAAAATAACATTTTACCATAAAAGTAAAACCGTTTGAAGTTACTATCCTACACGATACACTCTTGTGATAAACTGGTCCAAAAAAAACTAATAAAGAACTAATTAAAAAAACTAATAAAGAAGAATTTTGCAGTAGGAAATCAAGTTAGAATTACTAAAATAAAAAAAAAATACTGTGGAAAATTTGACTAAATTTGCAACATATGCAAAATTGACTGTTTGTATTCGCAAAATTCCACTAACAAAGTCTTTATGATCAGTAAAGCAAACCTAACCTAACCGAACTTATAACTGATCACATGGGGAATGCCTGTACTGGAAAGTTTCTACAAAGCAGAACTTCAAAGACTCTAGTACCCAATTTATCTTTCGTTCGGGAAATAATCCTCAAAAGAAAGGAAAAATCTGGTAACATGCTTTCCTTCATTAAATGGAATGGTTACGATTCTAAATACAATTGGAGGATGGATAACATCGACAGTCTAAGTGGATTGTAAGATTCCATACACGAGAGTGCTGATTCCATCATTGCAAACCCATCTCTTGCCGTCGTAAGGAGTAAAACCAAATGTGTTGAAGAAGATAGTTTTAATAACACACGAGTTCTTATGGCTCGATTGTTGAATAGTGTTTTGTGGACCACTTCCTCACATTTTTATTCATATCAAGTCATCTTGTTCTTTCCATCAGACTGCAACATGCTGTACAGATTAGACTTTACACTAACAAACTACGATATAGGCCACTGTGTTTTCGTCTTTCGTCTTTCCTAACACTTTTTTAGTTAACTTTGGAATGTAAGAAATGATCTTCTGTGTAGTCGGACGTATCAATTAATACCGAATCTTCTTTCATATCTCTGTAAATATATTGTGTTTCTATTAGCACTAACTAACCGTATCCATATCCGTAATTCGGCCTACATTTTTTGGGCCCATAGTGTTTAATCCCTTATTCAAAGTGAAATTTATTAGCCTGAACCTTCCATAACTCCATAACGGTAAAGCCAGCCACAACAGGTTTATCCAAAATGATGTTTGGTGGGATCTTAGTAAATATTATTAAATCCTGTTTTAAAGTCGTGAAACACGTTGTTCTAGGATGTGACAAATACTTAGGAACTTTATCTCTTGTCGTTGCTCTGAACACATTCGATCTCTACCACTAGTTTTCTATCATCTTACCACGTATGGTGTTGTTCATCAGTTTGTAACGAGTTTTATTGAGATCGTTAAACGCTCCTCGTCTTTTCTCGGTCGTAAACTTGATGTAAGATTTCAGCCAAGGTTCTTGCTTAAATCTGATTTCCTTGTGTATTTTCTTGAAAGATTGATAGTATTAGATTGATAGTGTTTTTAATTATTTTAGCGCACGGTGTACTTTTTTTTTGACCTCAAGTTAATATTAGACCTTTATCATAAGTTAGCTCAAAACCCTCGATCACCCTATCGTTAAAAGGAGAGAGCAAAGACTTTGCAATTTTTATATGTTCCGGTGCCAAAGTGAAATCGTAGTGCAACATCTTCGGGTAATCAAAGGCTGCTTCTGGTATGAACACGGCAGTCCCTCCATTAGCGTGATTCTTGAGATTTAAATCGTTTATTTTGTTTTTAGGGACCCATTTGTACTCTCCGCTTGGCAGATAAGCGCGCCTTATGCATCCGTACAATAGGTTAAAGTGCAAAATCATGATGTAAGAAATGTGTTTTTGCAGAAGAAAGGTAGCCGGTATGTTAGGCTTGTTAGCTTCAGCATAATTTCCAGCTGTAAACGAAACTCCACTTCAGATTGCCTTTTCCATAATCAGATGCATGTCTATGTCCATAAAAAGTCGTGCCACTTTTCTTCAGTGCAGCATCACAAGACAGTGAAAGTGTTGAAATTTAATGAGAGAAATCCAATGCGTAACATTTCAGAGTGGTAAGTCTAAAGTTTTTGAAGACGTCAGCTAAAGTCCAACATCAGTCCACAGTAAATCATGGTAAATTCCAAAAGTGTTGCATTTGCCTAAATTCCACATTTTTTATTCCAAGTTCCAAATGGTTTCCAGTATCAACAAGAAATCAAACACGGGTTCAGGTTGTAAAATGGTTTCTTTACACACATACACCTAAGCTCTTACACGCATAACTAAGTCGTTCTACCGGTTTTACCGCTTATCCTTTGAAATTTGTTTGTTTGTTATACTGACATATTTAAGATTCGAAGCTAAACTTTCCAATGATGCGGGCATAGACACGATACGGTCGATAAAGGTGAAACGACCTAGTCTCATACACCTCATTCATTCGATATTTTTATCAATAATGCTGTCATTATGCAACACTTCACGGTCTTTAAAAATTAATGCCTTCATGAGGAAATAATTAAGACATTTTTCAAAATTGTGTATATTCTTATAGAGTGTGAGTAGGCAAACTTACCTTTGCTATGTGCATTGTGCAGCCGATCTAAATTCGCCTGAGGTATAGTCGTGGTCCCTTACATGGGTAAAATTATTAAACTTTACATTGATGTGAGTGATACCCTGTTTTACACATTTGCATTTTGTAGCTGTCCTGCAGTCGATCTACTGTTTCTGCATTAAACACTTCATTCTTAGTGTGGGAATGCACATAATCGTCAATCCTTTTCTGCTTCTCTACGAGAGAGTCCAAGAAAGCTTCCATGGAGTATTCTACTCTATACAACTTCTTGGTAAATATCTGCCCTAAATGATTAACGATCACGTGTACAAAACAGCAGACTTCATGTAGGTGATGAACTCTGGTGTACATATCATTTCCATCGGAACCAGAAACCGGATTTAGCACTGCTTCGAAGTCAACATGGACAGCAAACAGTATCTTCATTTAATTCTTAAAATTCTTAAACTCGATAACATCATTCATAGAAGAGTTGTTTTTTTAATGGAACTCCCACGCAGCATCATAAATGCTCAGTTTCGTATTTCAACCGATCTCTAAAGCCTTGCAGACAATATCGAGAAAGATATTTCAATTTACAATTTGGGTCGAAAAGAGTGATAAACTGATTAAAATCTTTAAGTGTAACATAATGTTTACTCACGTCTACAAAAAGCAGTAAACCAACCTTATGTTTAGAGTCAATCAACGAACTCATGTGATACATGCACAGCTTATCACCCTCAAACCCAAAAACGGATACGGAAATTATAATGGTTGTTTCAAATGCTCCTAAGCGAGATATTGAAATGGTATATTTAAAGAATATGCTAGCACTATTGGGTGCATGTTCACTCGTTCTCATAGGGTGCATAATGTTTCAAATCCCAATCGGTTATAAAAAGGACACCGGGTGTATACTAGCTAACCCCAACCGAAAAAAAACATTTATCGTTCGAGGTAAACACATTAAGTACTATACTGGGCCTTTGTCTTGGATAATCAGGGAGTGGTATGTCATCTCCCCCACCAAATGGTCTATGAATTCATGCGCAGCTTTCGGTAAATATGCACTGCTTCACAAACCATCCACTCGTGCTGTTTCTAAACTAGAGGGATGTCTGAGGGAAGTGAGGAAAACTGTTTCTTAACTCGAGGAGACTGATCCAAACTCCTCCCATGTGACGTCATGGAGCTGAGATGTTGCTGAGGAAAGTGAGACAAGTTTTTTCTCACTCACTCACTGATCCAACATGGCTGCCATCACGCATTAGTAGCTGAGATGGTGGTGTTTCTAAACTGTAGGAAGTGAGATATGGAAAATGTCTAAATTAAGAAACAAATTCCAATTAAACATAGATTAATAACCATTTGTATTATGTTCTTAATAACATTTCTCTTGCTGAAAATAGATGTGGCAGCGATTATTGCTAATTTTTCTAATGTTGGGAACGACAAGTGAGGCAGTGGTGTTTCTAAACTGATCGGTTTTGGTGACGTTGAGGGGCGTGGCTTAGAGGATTCCATCTCACTCTTCCCTCTAGTTTAGAAACACGCCCACTCCCTTCCATGGTAAACTGCATAATACTTTGTGAAATTGTATTCGCCATTAATACGACCTCTTCTTGGCTTCCCACTATGATCAGTAAAGAATTGAAGTAAACAGTTTCGTTCTTGTTCGTTGCTTTCTCAAAGAGAACACAAATTTCAATCTGAGCTTTTATGTTCATCATGAGGTATTGGCATTGTTTTAATATACTCCAGTATCTCTCCTTGCATCTTTCAAACAAAACAGACAATTCACAATGCATTTCATCGCTCAGCGGTCATTGTGGCTGAGCGGTGAGAGCTCAGCCTGGTTGCTATGCGAATCTGGACGAACCCCTGGAAAGAGGACCTTGGCAACATTCCCGCCAGGAATGCCGGCCAGGTTAGCGTGAGAGGCTACCATGCTCCTTCAGTGGCTGTGGGATGTATTCTGGCTAATTCTGGACAATTTTTTGGCCGCGACGATGATCAGAGGTTTCCCGGATCGAATCCCCGGGCTGGCACCTCCCTTTACCAGATTTCTTGTTCTCTAAAAAAATCCGGTAATGTTCAAAATTGAGCCGGTTCAGTCATACAAGCATTAATTACTTCGGCTGACATAAGGCTCGTCAAAATTAATTTTTAATAAAAAAAGAAAATCTTTCACAAAATCTCTTCAAGCATCCATTGAAGATAGTCTTAAAGCTAATCGTAAATCATTCTACACAATGCAGAATCTATTGTATTCTTCTCTACTGTACGAATGATCACGGGGTTAGAAGTTGATAATACTCAGGTTAAATTTTGATGGCATACAAGAAATTATCTCTTTCTATAATATCCACTTCAAAGCGGGAGAAGATGTCTTAAGTCTTTCTGAGTATTCATTAATTTCATTCGCATGCCATTTTATATCACCTCTCGTGATATAATGCCACTGGTCCCATTAATCAAAAGAAAAAAAGGTGTGAAGCCTGCAGAGCTAAGAGCAGTAATGAGGGAAACAGAAAGTAGACAGCAGGAACCTGGCAAACAGGAAGTTGACATCAGGATTGAGGCAAACCGGAAGTAGAGCAAATAAATTTAAAAAAAATAGAAAATAGGGAGGGTTTTGGTTATAGAAAAGAACCGCATTTGTTTGCCTGGTTCCTGCTATCTACTTCCTGTTTCCCTCATTCCTGCTCTGAGCTCTGCAGGCTTCACACCTTTTTATTTACTTTTTCTTTGATTAATGGGACCAGTGGCATTATGTCTCGAAATATCAGTTGCCAGTGGTGTTTTTACCTCGTCTTGTGTATTGTGCCAAGTGCTTTTAATGGTTTTAACTGATGTACGCATATTTTACCTGATTCTACTATCAGTCTAGTTCTGTGCACCAATAGCATGTTAAATTTTATTTCTTCTTTTTCAGAAAAAAGATTTTTCACAGTATTTAAAAATAAATATACAATTGGAGCTATTTTCCTTCATCATTAACTCGAGAATCGTTTTACCTCTTCTTTTTTGTCATTCATCAAATGAGGTTTCACACACTTTGCAATAATACGTACAAAGTTTAGTTTTTTTCAGGCAACCGGATTTTTTGTCTCCACGGTTTATCATGTCCCAGAAGTTCCTCGTATGAAAAGATGTCTCGTCTGCAATCCTTACACGTTACATTTAATGCACAATGTGTCTTAGTGTGATCCTCGAGTTCCAATTTTAAATTATACACGTTTTGGCATATCGTATACCTGTACAGAAGTATTTCGTAGTCCTCCTCCATGGTTTTTATAAAGAAATTATATTGGTGAATATCTTTTCCCCGTTTTCCCCCACCTGAACTGTCACGATCTAATAAAACAATGTGTCCAGAATCATGGTGGTCTATATAGAAAACGATTCATTATAATTACCCATCATGAAGAATTAAAGAATGCCATATAATCACATGATTGATTAGTCTTCTTAAATCTGCAGGAAAATTTGTTGCATACATCGCAACGATAATACATTGCAATTTTAATTTTAACAGGACGGTTTAATGAATGATGAATTAAAGTGTGATCAGTCATTTTTATTACATCTGGAGAAAAGTATTTTTTTCAAAATTTTAAATGATACGACGTTACAATTTTATTTTTATCTGATGAAAGCCTCACTTTTTTGCCTTTACAAATCTCTGTCATGTTTTTTTTTAAGAATAGTTTCAGTTGGTGAATGTATTTTATACATTTCTCTTTAAAACAAAGTGAATGGATTTAGCGTCCTTCTCGATCTAATGATTAATTTTTTTTTCAGAATAAATAGTTGTTTTTAAAATACAAATACTCATAAATTATAACTGAGCAATGAAGCAAAGAAGATACGAGTACTGATTACTTAATCGATCCAATGAAAACTGAACAAATGATCAGAAAAAGTAATCGTTGATAATTTTATTTTATTTCCCACATGTCGACTCGTTGTCCATATCCGAAAGCTGTATCTGTCTCTTGTAACTGAGCACTATACTATTATAGTAAATTATTTAATACCAAAGAAACAAAACACACAAAAAATTAGGGGAAAAGGGATGACATGTCCGAAAATCAACCTGGAAGAGGGCACGAGGTTTTTCCCACACCAAATGCTACAATAACAACATAAGACTGGGAGAAATGAAGGAAAATAGTGGTGACTTGTCCATGGTAGGGTCATTGACACACGCTAGATCCGGCAATTTACTTCAAATATTTTTCCCTGTATAAAATGGGAAAAAATCTTTGCTGTAAAGTGCCAGATGTTAAACAACAACAATATAATACTGGGTAAAATGAGATAAAATAGCGGTGGCGTGTCCAAAACAAGGAGGTTTTGATGATATTTTTCAGAGGGTGGGGATATAGACACACACTAGATTCCAACACTTTACATCAAAGATTTTTTTCCCTACATCTGATGCTATACTAACAACATAGGAATGGGGAAAATTAGGGAATATAGTGGTGACGTGTCCAAAAACTTGGTTTCCAGCAATTTATATACAGTAATCGGAGGTTTACTGGTTAGCATACCTAGGTTTGTTCCTGCCCTTACTAGAGTTCCTTCTCCTTCATAAATGTCTAGCAAGATTTAAAGTTGAGTCAGTTCAATTATATGGGCATTAGTATGTTTCAGATGACTTAAGTCTCCGAGAAGTTATTGAAATGTATTCACTTTCAGTTGCGGCCCAGGTTTAGGAAATTTATTTCTTTTTATCATGAATTTTTTATTAAATGCTTCGTCTATTTGAACCGCAGAAATTGACTTTTAAACATTACCAGGTGTTTTTTTTTATCACCAAAAAAGTCTAGCGCGAGAAGATGTCATCTGGAGAGTCAGTCTGACATGTTAAGGGCAAAATATTCAACAAATTATCAAGAATATCATTGACGGTAAACCGTAATTATGGCAGATCTTCCCAGAATTCCTTCCTGTTACTAACCAATATCTGATTGACCTACTTGCTGAAATCATTTTGTCTGTCCATACGGTATGCCTCTTGGCATTTATCTGTAGGAACTTAGCAAGCAGTCTGCATTAAAGACTGTACTTGTGAGGATACACAATACAATAGTCTGAGAAAGAAAGAAAAGACAACTGCCCTGAATGGGACTCGAACCCAGGACTTCCCGTTTACTAGCCGGGTGCTCTAACCACTGCGCTACCGGGGCGGGTACTGGCTACAGGCTCCAGCCGAGCTTGGCTGCTTGTTTCGTTTACCCTTTACCTTGTGCTTTCTTTATTTATCTGTAGGAACTAGTTTCTTCAGGTCTCACTAAGGATTACTTTTCTTGAGGTGGGTGAAGGATTTCCAATTTTGTAGACTGCCATATATTGTGCTGGGTTGGTATTATCAAGCCTTTTTTAAGCTAATTGTTTTCTTGTTTTAGGACCCTTCCATGGTTGTGTGAATTACTTGGCCACTCTTTCCATTGGAAATTGTCAAGTTTCACTTTGGCTCCTACCCTGCATTTGGGGGGGGGGGGGGGGGATTGAGGCTTAATGGGGCGTCGACAACTTGGTCATTAGCGCCAACCTCAGTCACCTGTGCATTTGGACAGGGCATACCATTCTATACCAACTGATAGATCTCCTGACCTACTACACATATACGAGGTTTTATATTTCTATCATCATTCATTACAAAAACTTTAAAAGGAGCCTGTCACTTTCAGGACACCCTGCATATTATTATTACCTAATATCAACAGATTGTGGAGTTTTCCAAAGAATTCTTCGCAAATATTGTAAGGGTTGCTATGGAAGTGGACGATTATTCTCAAGGCACAATGCTCAATCCTAATTCACTTTTACTGCACAGCTAGGGGACTGTACACAATAGCATTACATATTAGGCTGATAGCAGAATTTGGCCTTCTGCTTACACCTATGTAGGCTTCTGGGGATCCAACCTTTCAGTCAGAGCTCCCACACCAACTCGTGAACGGCCGAGCTCTCGTTTATTATATAGCAGCTCGAGCTCTAGCCTCGAAACCAGTGGATTACGGCAGAACCAGTGCGAGGCGGTTCTAACTGGGTCGAACAATAGGACACCCTCGCACCCGACTGTTGGGCGCTGTGCCAACGCCCCCGTGTATGCGGTGGTTTGCAGCATGCGCACAACAGCTCTGTTAACGGCAAGGTGCACCAACGAGCGCTGACTCCGTTGGTTGCGTGTTGCCGTCCATGTAAGAGGGTTACAATATTTAAAACGCAAGGCGTGTTCCAATGAGAATTAGCAATGAATTATTACACATCTTTGACTATTGCATTAGGTTCTCAGATCCTGATATTTAATATTTGTCTAACCCTTTTTTGAAATGTTCACGCAGAATCAATGATATTCTTGTGTTACTTGTATGCAGAATAAAATAATTAAGTAATCCATTTTATAAATTTTTGGTGACTACTTCTACTAAACAACTTCATCAGCCCTGCTGTTTACCAAAAAAAAAAACAAACAAAAAACAATGTGACTTCTGAATGTCGTATAGTTTTTATGACGTTTCAGTGTTATGCAAATTCATGAAAGGCATATTATAAAGTTTTTGAGAAACAACTAAATTATCTGACTTAGTTTCATTGATGCAATTGAATGCACTCAAACTCAATAGGATAGTGAAGACACGCTTGGAGAAGTCGGGGGGGATTGAGGCTTAATGGCGCGTCGACAACTTGGTCATTAGCGCCAACCTCAGTCCCAGTGCAGTGGTCCGGGTTGCCACTGCACCACACATTACAGAGATGTTATTCAAACCCCTAATCTAAATCTTGTCATACATCTGTACCTCCTGCAAAAATTGAAAAACACCGGACAGGAGGACAGACTTATCGCCCAACTGACGCGCAATGTCATGCGGAAGATGGAACCGACGACGAACACCATCAAGATGGCGACAATCAACAAGTAAGTGCCGGACCGTAAGTGGCCGTCGACACTAAGAACATTCAGGAGGGTCAACCCCCCGCAAAAGGAAACAGTGAGTAAGTGACCAATGCGCAAACGGGCCAACACAACCTCCTCACGGCGACTGCGGCGACACGCCGAGTGCCACTCCTCGACAGTGCCAGTGGAGAAGTCTATGAAGTATAAAACACAGTAGCCTACCATAAGACTTGTACATCAATGATGAAATCGCTTTAAATTACTACTAACACTGGTTAATATATGTATTTGTCAAATAACAGAGATTTTAGGATAATGACCAAACTTCTGACTACAAGATATAACAATACATCCAGGCTGTACACTCCACTATAGTCTTAGGAAAAGATGTGATATTTTTATCATGTGCCAAGAGAACTAACCGTTTGGACACTAACACAAACGTCCTAGGGCATGACGATTAAAAAGTAATTAGAAATGCAAACTTAGTGATAATTCCTGGTAACCAAGTACAGCAAGCAAATCCAATCAAAAAACAAATTGTGCAGAGCTTGGATTGTAAACCAAGAGGATGAAATATAAATATCTCAATGACCTGCTGTTCACACGAAACTTGTAATACCAGTCCCTTTATGTAAATAATAATTGGTAAATAAGGGTTTCATCCTTAATCATCACCAATCTTATACAAAAATTCCTTTTTTATACTTAACATGCATTATCAATGCATTACATATGCATTAAATCTTTAAAAAAAACCTTTTTTACAATGGTGACATTCATCTTCCTTAACATTCTAGGACAAATACTGACTTAATAAAATTAATTACCCAGCAAGTTCACCTAATACGTTAAATACCATATATAGAACTAAGCATTGGCATATTATGAAAACAATAAAAAAGCACTGCTTCTACAAAAAAAAAACATTCCCACTGTCTCAATGTCAATCTTTAATGCTTACTTCAGTAATCTTTAAACTAAGCCCTATATTTTCTGCTTCATGAAAATCAGTTAGCATGATGTACGACACAAGTGGCAAATCTTCAGCCGGAAAGAAACCCTAAAAACACAAAAAAATGGATAATAGTACAGTTGCCAAATGAGAGGTAAAACTACAATAGGTTTCAGTGTTAGATAGTAGTAGTGACATTTGTATGCTTCCCAGCTCAGCGGCTTCCATTTGCAGAAAATGATATTACTTCCACTTATAGTGGACAGGTTTCGTGGCCGGTTTTTGGTTTCATTACTCACTCTATCTACAACGAGTGTTTTGAATTCTGGATGACCACAATACTCCAAAATTAAGGATCCATAAACAGCATCAATGTGGGGTTAAAATTATATGCGGCCGTCAAAATCCTTTTTCGGGCTTGGCTTCAGTTTGCAATCTTTACAGCACATAATTATAAGGAACTCAACACTTCAGTACACAACTTTCGGTTTCGAATGCAAGTATTAAATTCAAAATAGCAGAAGGTTATCAAACCAAACGAAAAAACAACAACACTACATTTGGCTTCGGCTTTAGAGGTTGAAAGATGCCATGTACATTTAATCTTCACTATAGTATCAAAAAGATTGATCAAAGTTCGAATTAAAAGCACTTAGAAATACAACCAATGTATGAAGCCTAAATGTGCACAACATATAAAATGTGCTAAACTTTTCGAGTGAGCTCCTATTCATTTTAAAGAGCAAATAAAAATAAAATAGAAAAATTTTCAATTCATTAAAAAAGCAGGAAATTTCAAAGTCCATTCCTACCTGGCAGAACTATAAGTGGTTTAGACAGAAGTCGAAGTCGGAAACAACCAACGTCAACAAAATGAAGGAACCTCGAATTGTTTATTAGGCTGGCACACGTCGAAGTGAGGGATAACGGGCTGTATTAGCATTTATACAGCCGCATTGAAATGTCAACAAAGACAAAGATTGATAGCAAATAACAAGTCAGCAATCAGGACAGGTGTGAATGAATGACAGATAAATGAATTGGTGCCGATCACTATAGCAGTTCCCCATTTGTTCCTTAGTTTCATTTCATATAGTCTGAGTGGAAATCTTGCATTCATGACTCAGAATATTAAGTTGTAATCCCTACATTACTACATAGATCGATCTAATTTTTCACGATATAACATGAACATAGTCAGACCTCGCGCTAAAATACTGAAATCTTCGAACATAGGTTGCTGCATAACTTTGCTAAATTGAGACTGCTATAATTTGTTCGACATTAGGTTTGCAGAAAACGGTATGACGCCACGTTTCCTTCCAATATGAGTGCAAAAAAACACGTAAATATCCCACTCGTAGAATCTAACGGTGACTACGTAGAGTCTACAAGTGAGATATCAACCAGTTTTTGCACTCTTAGTGCAAGGAAAGGTTGCATCTTACAGTCAGTTTCCAGCACACATAATGTGGAACACTCTGTATGTCATTACTTTGATATTTACGTTTTTTTTTCAGATTCTGCATCAACTTGGCGAATATTGTTATTCATGGCCATGTATGTATTTGTTCAAAATCGGTATTCAATACAACATGTTTCATTGTGTTATATCAGGTTTTGACGAGGGTTTTTCAGTAAACCGAATATCTTTATGTATTTTCTGGACTACCAGTTCTATTTGTAAGTAGTAAATAAGGTACTTATAGTAAGAATGTGTGTGTGTGTGTGTGTGTGTATGTTTGTGTGTGTGTGTGTGTGTGTGTGTGTGTGTGTGTGTGTGTGT
>JAHWFP010092711.1:14153-25005 GCA_023313725.1 Lithobius niger | reverse complement strand
TGTGTGTGTGTGTGTGTGTGTGTGTGTGTGTGTGTGTGTGTGTCTCTCTCTCTTCGTTATATGAGACACCAATCTCAGTATAGGCATTAGGTTGAGTAGCCATATTGAGAAATCTGACCTAAATTTCAAAACGGCTGCCAATTATCCTTTTCGGAAACCAACCTGGATTTTAATTTAAAATAACAGTAGTAGCTGGCATCACTGGCTTGGCCTTTGTGATTCCTCCCATTTTTGATGGTGAATGTATGTTTGATCACAGTATGTAGTGATTAAGCCTGAGGGGTGATTAATCCAAAAAAATAGGCTAGCAAGTTTAACTCACAGTGACAATAAGCAACCTATTGCTTTTGATGATAGCACAAACTTTCTGTTGCCCCTGATACAAAACTCAAAAAGTTAGGTTATGTATAAAACTGATGATTATATACTAAGGTCTGTCCTTTAATGAACTTCAGTTTATTCCTTTTCACCATTATTGCACTTTGCTTTCCATTCAACTTTGCTACGGTAAATTACTAGACTACATTTTCTACAACAAACTATTTTTTTTTAGTTTTGTGCAGATGGGGGGGGGGGGGGTCAACAGCAAATTTGTGTTATCGTCAAAAGCAATAGGTCTACTACGAGTTCCACTTGCTTGCTTGATTTTCGTGTGTTAATCACCAGTCGAGCGTAATCACCATGTACTATAATTAAACATACATTCAACGTCAACAATGCGGGTAATGATGTACACCGAGTCAGTGATGCTAGTTAGTACTGTTATTTAAATACTTTATTCAGGATGGTTCTGCAGAATATTTGCAGACTATTTGCTTAATGTATAACAGGCACAATATATATACAGACTGTTTGTTTTTTAATCCTTTACCTTATAACTTATCCTTTATTTATTGCTTTCATTATTTCCAGTGTGGAGGATAAGAAATAAGTTGCTTACCTTCGTTGTTTATGTTTTACAACCCCGCTGAGAAACGCTGAGCAGCTACTGAGCTTGGCTGGAGCCTGTAGACAGGGTCATGCCCAGTAGCACAGTAGTTAGAGTGTCCAACTTAGTATGGGGGAAGTCCTGGGTTCGAGTCCCAGGCAGGGCAGTTGTGTTTCTGTTTCACATTAGCATATCTTGGTTTTGCACAAGACCAGTATTTAAGGCAGAATGTTTACTTCAAATTGCGGAAAAACTAACTTATTGTTTAATTTCATTTGTAACGAAAGATGGCTCATTGAGGACAATGTCGCATTTTTTCACGATTCTCAAATAGATTTAATTATGCCCTAAGCGACCTAAAATTTCGAACCCTTATGCTTTTTGACGACTGCCTTTTAGATAAACAAAAAATATGGAGCGCTACTTTGCGCAAGGACGTCAATTAAATGCTGATGGTTTTTTTGTAGCCAGTTCTACACGAGAAGTCCTAAACAAGTAGTTAAAGACTATGCACATTTATTAATCCTTTTTTCAGTGGATAAGTCAAATTTGAAACATATTTAGTGTTTCAAAATCATGCTGCCCCAGACATGGAATTTTCAGACTTTAACACGTTCTGTCAAAATTGTTGGAAAAAGTCTTACGGACTTTTATCAATTAATAAAACGTTAAACAAGAGGCGACTTAAATGTTCGTTTTTACCTATTAAACAAAACAATGGAGAAAAAACGAGAAATTGAAAAACTCAAAAGATGTTTAACTAAAAGGTTTTTATATCGACATTTGGGCAAAAGAGAACAAGAAGAATTGCTAAAAGAATTTTTTACACCTGTAGTAAGCACTCTGAAACCGACAGGTGGCATTTTAAAACCAACATCTGTCGGTTGTGTAAAAATTCTAGCCCAGCACATGCAAACTACACAGATAAAAGCTTACAAAGCGGACAAAACGGACGAGGCTGACTATGAAGCAGCGCGTTCATCGTGAATTCCTTCATCGCGGACTCCGAAGACATTGTCGGCCCCTTTCAATTACAGCCTCGCCGAATATTCAACTTCGGCTCAAGCTCTCATAATGCGAATTCCAAAACCCAATACACAACTACAAGTTCCGGCCCTAAACACACCCCCACATATTCCGCAGCAGCAGCTAGATGCATTTCTACCACGCCGGAACTCCCTAATATAGTCACTCTAAGGTCCCTTGACAGTTTGTTACCTTGCCAGGTTATTGGAGAAACTGCTAAATTTTTCTTGATGAAGTTTTGCGAAAATCCGAAGGAGGCAGACCTACAGTATGATACTAAAAAAAGGGAGCTGACCTTCGGGAATAAAGTGGTTTACATTTTTGAAAATGACATAGTGGTCAGTGGGGAATAGTATGTGAGACGATGCGTACTTTGGAGTTTGCTAGTTCATAAAGATTTGAAAGAAATTCCCTTCGATCCGGAGTTTAATGCAGCTCACATGTCTATGTTAAAAAATATTCACGCACTATACCAGAACAACAATCCAGTCAGACGTAAACCCACATCCAATCGAAGCACCAAGTACATATTGATCATCGCTCCAATTTGGGAAGATGCGAAACAGAAAAAAAGGGACAGGCATGGTTAAAAAAGCAGGTTATTCGAGCAGAGTCGATTACAAATATTATGACGATCCCAATGACTTTTATAAGAGACTCAAGCTTTTGTATAAATCTTCTATGCCATGACGGACATAGAAACGAGATGATCGAAATTTTAACAGAAATACGGCAAAGGCAAGTTATAACTACTCATGAAAAACAGTGGCTTATCTAAATTTGGGGTCAGGTTGAGTTAATCAAAAAACAGCTTAAGCTAAACATCAAAACTCAAATAACGGAAATAATTTTGCAACACTTTTTAATTTTCTGTACACTACATAATCTGCATTATTCACAACAACCAGTTCTCTAGGCTCGGCCGAAAAACAAATGCTTGCTTAATTTACATGTATTATCTGATGGAGACATGAGGGACCCATCAAGAAATTTCCAACGTTCCGATTGACGCGTCACTCAACAAGCCAGATGAACGGGTTGGGCGGTGACCCTCACCTCGTCACTTGAGATATTTGAGTGACGCTGTGTCCATAGAACTTTTTTTTGCGTTCTTTTTCACCACGATCCTGTGGCCACATGAGAATGGTAAACACTGCTGTTTCAATATTGCCTAATACGTATATACAAAGAGTACCAAATACTGTATTTAAAAACTCTTACTTGTAAAACCGTTAGTTATGAAACTAAACAAAACTAAACTATTTAAACTTTGTACTCCTGGTAGGAATCAGCACACATCCAAAGTCGTTTTATTCTAAAACTAACGGTTCACGAGTTACGGGTAGTTAATTAAAAATATGAACTTGGCGGCAGCCACGCAGTACATGACACCTAAGAAGCAGCTAGGGGACGTCACACTCAAAGCCGGTTTATTCTAAGACTAACGGTTCACGAGTTGCAGGCAGTTTTAATTTTACATTTATAAAAAGTTATTTTTATTGTAGTTTTAGTATTTTCATGTAATGATACTAATTTTTTCCCCCTTTCCCTCTCCCCCCCCCAAGTTCGTAAAGTACCCTGAATGACTTCCCTCGAAACGTTCACGGGTGAGACTTCATTCTATCAAAAAACCGGAAATAAGCCGGAAAATACACCACACAAGATTACTTTAACATAAACACAAAGTTTACAAAGAGGCCCCTAATTACCCCCAAAAGAAGACCCAAATAACCCCTAAAAAGGTCAGTAATTAAAGACCCTAAAGGGGGTCCCCAATTAATTCTCTAAAAAGGTCCCTACTTAAGCCTCTAAAAAAGTCCTTAATTTAATAACACTTAGATTTGGACTTTGTTTAATAACATCTCTGTAAAGTGTAGTGCAGTGGCAACCAGGACAACTGCACTGTGTCTGAGGTTGTAGCTAATTGATAAAGGGTATGCCTACAAATTATAGTCGGCTTTCCAGTTCAGTGCATCCTCTAAGTGTTCCAAAATTCGTTTTGAGTTCTTTGCCGAGATTACGGCCATTTAAATACATTTTCCCCAGCATGTAAACTGTTAGTTAAAATTTCAAACTCGAACTTTAAACAAAGAAGAATCCTCTGCCAATCACAAACTTACTTCCAAGTTCTAGAAATCTAAAGTTCTTTTCATTTTTTTCTGAGCTGGTGAGAATCTTTTAAAACGTTTTGAAAATTGTGCCTGGTCAAAGCAACATTTCTGAAATGCTCCGAAAGTTGTTCTAAAAATAGATTTCTATGACCCGCTCAACCAATCGAATTTTACATCCTGGAATTCATTTCCCGGTTCGAGCTAAAAAAAAACTTTCTTTGGGATTCTAATTTACATAAAATCTCTTTGGTTTTTGAAAATTGTGCAAAGTTGGGCCAGGCTATATGAAGCAGTGTTCTGGCCACTTAAAATCAGTGCTGCCATTTTTTTGAAATGGGAAGGATGTCTGCAATTCAATTGTGTAAGTACACAATTTTTCTTGGTTAAGTTAGTGTAAAGTATAATGAACCAATTTCAGTGTGTGCAAGGTAAAAAAAAAAATTTTTTTTATTTAAGCGAGTGTACTGTAAGGCTAAACACTTAAACCAGTAATCCTCACTGACCCTGGCAGTATACTCAATTAATTATTATTTTACTGTTAAAAATCATGCAACTAATTCAACAATTCCTTATAGAGAGATATCGTACGAAATGCCATGTCATCGGTTTGTTATTATAGCGAGGTTCCGGAAACGCGAATCAATTATTTTCTTGGTTAAATCTAACTAAAATTTTACAGTAATATTGTATGGTTTAATGTAATATTTATACATTAAACATGAATGTCTTTATTTTATATTTACCGAGCATTCTGTGTAGTGTTTGTGCACGAAAAAGACCATGTAAATAGTAATTTTTCGACCGTAATGGCCAGGACGTATCACGCTGTTGGTTCTTTCGATGAGCGGTGCTTCAAAAAAACCGTGGACAGTGCTTTTGTGTCATCAGAGCAGTAGTTTTTAAAATACATTATACGACAAAAAAATCATGTAAAGTCAACTGACCGGAAAGATTTCCCTGTTTTTTTTAGTGAGTGATCTGATAGAATTTTTTTCGTCAATATACGTTTCAAATCCACGACCTTTTGGTTTTTTTTTTTTTTTTGTCGTGAGTGGGCGGTGTTGTTTTACCGGTTGCACTAGTAGGAATAATCACAGAGGTCAACAGCACCACAGCACAGCACTATCCCGTGTACAAAATAAAACCAGTAAAAAGCAAATACGTATTATAGGTACACATTTTTAATATGTATTTTAACGTTTTTTTGTAGTAACGGGTCTGTATGCCAAACTGTCATCACTGAAAAGTAACAAGTCAGGAAAATGGCGTTTTTCATTACACATTCCACTGTACCTTTCTTATGGAAAACCAAGTCAATGTTATTGGCATTGAAAAAACACGATTAAAGTTGTGGGTGAACAAGATACAACAAACAAAATTGTGTAAGCTGAAAACTGAATAAAGTTACAAGATCAATCATTCACTCTCCCACCTCCGTAAAAAAAATACGCGCATGGCTGGAAAATGCCCCACAAGCCCACACTACTGTAAAAAAAAATCCTGCAAAACAATACTCAAATAGGAGTTGGGTAAAAATGACAACCTGCAGGGGTTTATTGGATGGGTTACTCGAAATGGCTTGCTTTTTCCTTTTTTCCAAATACTACTGCTGTTTCAATACTGCAGGATACGTAAAATACAAAGAATACAAAATACTCCTCTTAAGCCAAAAAATTGAAATTGATAAGCCAAAAAATTGAAATTCTTAAGTTGAGAAATACTAACAACTTTAAACATTTGTTGCAATTTTTTTGTGAAAACGAACCAAGAAATGTCAAAGAATCTAATTTTTTAAACATTAAAAGCAAACCTCGTCTAAACTTCAAAATCCTTATTTAGCACAAAAAATAATAACTTGTCCCTAAAACATACCCTGGAGATTTATCTCTAAAAAAGTCCCGAATTCAACTTATAAAAAGTTATTAAATTAAGAATCGCAAAGAGGTCTATAATTCACCCCTAAAAAGGTCCCCAATTAAATTTTTCAAAGAGGTCCCTAATTCATCCTAAAAAAGGTCCCCGATTAAAGTTTGCAAAGGGGTCCCTAATTCACCCCTAAAAAAGGTCTCCTATTAAAGTTTGCAAAGAGGTCCCTAATTTACCCCTAAAAAAGTCCCCAATTAAAGTTTTCAAAGCGGTCGCTAATTCACCCCTAAAAAAGTTCCCTATTAAAGTTTGCAAAAGATGTGCCTTATTTACACCTAAAAAAAGGTCCCCAATTAAAGTTTGCAAAGAGGTTCCTAATGTACCCATAAAAAGATCGTGATTTGAGACCTTAAAAAGTCCCTAATTAAAAATTTTAAAAGGGTTCCTAATTAAATATCTTAAAAGGTTCCCTAATTAAAGTCCGCAGAGTTCCCCCCCCCCCCAAAAAAAACGCCCATAATTTAATAACACCTATATTTGGGGTTTGTTTAATAACATCTCTGTAATGTGTAGTGCAGTGGCAACTAGGACCACTGCACTGTGATTGAGGTTGGAGCTAAGCCTCATCACTCCCCTGTAAAAAGTCCATGATTTAATAACACCTAGATTTGGGGTTTGTTTAATAACATCTCTGTAATGTATAGTGCAGTGGTAACCAGGAAGGTTAAGAATGTTAAGAGAGTTCAATTCCCCACTCATGCAGTGTGACATTTAAGTCTAACAGGCAATGTAAATAGGTTTGCATCTGTATTTATTTACCACTGCACTGTGACTGAGGTTGGAGCTAAGCCCCCTCCCTAAAAAAAGTCCATAATTTAATAACACCTAGATTTGAAAAATTAATATCAAGTAAAATAAATAAAATTTATAATTTTACTAAATTCTTTATATTTTACTAACTAGTTTATTTTTGCTGGCAGGTCTAACCTTGGTGGTAATGCAGTTTTCCTATTTCCATCTGTTTTGGCCATGCTGTATTTAATACAGTTTTATGTTAAAATTGTTACACATGCTCTTCAGTTTTTGCTTTTAATACTGGTATTTTTCCTTTTTTTGTCACAGGAATAACAAACATTAAAAAAAAAAATATTTTGTTGATTTTTCCCTTTGTTGATTTTTCCCCCGACTTTTCCAGACTTGATAAATTCCCACTGTCAGTTTGGGATAATTTTAGAAATTAAAACTTAATATTAAAACCTAAATTATGTCTAAACTCGCAAATAAACTCTTTGTTAGGCCTATTAACAAATCTCTAACCCAACCACACAAAAAAAAAGATTTATAAAGAATTTAAAATTAAAGTTAAAATAAAGTTTAAAATAAATAAAGAGATTATAATAAATAATGAATTTTAATTTTGTTTAATACTTATAAAGCATGTTAAATTAAAAAATACGAACCATAATCACCATGTATTGCCAGTTCCGTCCGATGTGTTTCTCCCCTCTGCCAGGGGAAAAATGATTCAAACGAAAAATATTCTCGGCTTATACACACAACTGGTGACTCAACGTTAAAAAAAATCTGATTTCACTTTTACAAAACCAAACTTGAAATCTTTCTAAGATTTCTTTGGGGCCGCTCATGACTCATTTCAAAAGTCAAACTCGGAAAACGAATTCTCAGAACCGGTTTAAAAAAATATTTTTCAAAACCCTTTCCGAGAACTTGGTTGGCTCGCGAGTTTTGATTTTTGAAATTAGTCACCAGCTGACCTAATTAAATCCTTTATTAGCGTGACATCACGGCATGACTCACCATTTGCAAAAAGAATTTCAACCAAGACATACCACACCCAAGGCGCCCCCCCCCCCCCCGTTAGGTAAATGCTGGTAAATGCTGATTTTACGAAATACAGAGTCTAAATCTGTTGTTAATTAAAAATGTATGATCCCTTTGGTTCAAAATTACAACCTATATTTTTTGAATTATTCACACCAACTGTGATCTGCGTCAAAGATAACAGCTGTTGTCAACTCTGTTGCTATGGTATAACTGGATGAAAAA
The DNA here is from genome assembly GCA_023313725.1 of Lithobius niger. Taxonomy (NCBI): domain Eukaryota; kingdom Metazoa; phylum Arthropoda; class Chilopoda; order Lithobiomorpha; family Lithobiidae; genus Lithobius; species Lithobius niger. The sequence continues at coordinate 17,007 of JAHWFP010092711.1, read as the reverse complement.
TGCACCAGATTGTTGCCCCAGAAAAGCCCCTGAATCTGGATAAGCAATCTGGCACTTTTCCGTCAATACCACAGACTAATGAACAGTAGCGTGCAGAGACATTTGCGGGGTGACAGCAACTTTCAGTAAAAGGGTATGCTGAGGCTTTATTTTTCTGGATAACTTTTTCATTTGCTTTGTCAGTCACCTTTTTACCATTTTTGGCCCCTTTCGTAGGATTCCTAGCTTTCTTTTTGCATTTTTTAGGGATCTAGGCCCTTTCTCCGCGCTGCAACCAGTATTTACAGTGTAGAACAGCCAAAAGAAATATGACACGTTTTTCCTTCAGAAAGGGCAGAAAAGGACATTTTATTCAAAAAGGGCAGGCTCAATGCCCTGATCCCCTGCATGGCACTACTAATGAAGCAATTTTTAGTGTCATTTTAAGTTCATTTGGTATACAAACGCTTGTTATTTTATAAAATATGTAAACACACGTCGTGGGAGCGTGAGGTGATCCCCCCATTTGTATCGATGGCACATGACGAACACCCACTAACCCATGCGCTAGAAAGTTACATGATCAAATCCCCCACCTCTGTCAAAAATACACGCACGGTGAACAAACCAGCCACACCACTGTAAAAAAAACCTGTTAAAAAATACTCAAATAGGAGTAGGGTTTAGGGCGTTTTTTTTTGTGGGTTGCTCAAAATGAGTTGCTATGCGTTTCCTCCCCTACTACTACCGAGGTCAAACGTAACAGTAAAGAATATTGCCACTAAAAAATTTACACATCATTTTGGCACTAACATTTCATTATGCACACCACACAGTATAGTAGTGAAGATGACAGCCTGAGAATTATGTAGGAATGAACACTCAATCAACCTTTCGTATTGTACTATTTTAAACTAGTGTTGTGGAGGCTCTGACAGACAGTGTTTGTAGATGGTGCTGGAGAACATTGTTTATAGAAAAATCATACATACCAGTTTAAATTTGTTGGTAAACTTTCCAAACATGTAAGCTTTCAGCGATGTTTTCAAACCTTCATACTCATGTAATCCGTCTGAAACATAATTATGTTAACTTCTCCATTAAATATTAAGTAACAAATCATTTTTTTTAATTTTCATAATGAAACTCCAGTAACAACGAACGTAATAGCCATTGTATGTACAAGTGTGTGACTATGTAATTGCACAACTCATGAACCGTACACTCGTACAGACGTCCCATCAGAAACACTCACATAAAGGTAAATGCTCACGAACAAGGCGAAGCATCACAAACAACATACAGGATTTTAATTAAACTGTAAAATGGTTTGTTAATTATTACCAAAGAAGTTCTTCGTTTTGAAGAATTATTATTGATTTAAGCAAAACCCAATAGTTATGGTTTATCTAAATTTCGTTGTTTCAATGTTTTCAAACACAGACTACGCCTTCAAAAAAAGTTTTCACATTTATTTAAATCTGCAACGATAGATTTTGTTGCATTGACTGTAAGAAACGACATCTAAGAAAGCCCAATTCAAACATACAAAACCAATAGTAGGACTGTCTATATGGATTAAATAACTAATACATTAAAAAGGTTTTCAAATTAGATGGAGCTTTTATAAGAATAGTTCGTTGCATTACGTTCTAATGTTTTTTTAGTATCCGGTGTTATGCACGGATTTTCACGGATTTTCGTTTGGTTTCGAAATTTACATTTGCATTAATGCATGTTCCTAAACAATGTTAAGGAAAAATAAATAGCAAAAATCGCTGTAAAAAATATTAAGGAAAATTGGAAATTAGCCAACAGCGAAAATTATACACTAGAAATAACGTAGCATTATTCCGAAACAATGTAACAGTGCTGTTAATGTTTCCGAAAAGAAAATAGGCAGTTAATAATTTATCTACAAATTATAACGACACAACCTGTAAATCTAACCGTGAAATACGAAATAAAAACTTTTCATGTTAATTGTTTAATAAGAAGTGTGCACATAAAGTATTTTTCGGTAGCGGTGTGAATCAAATTGTTTCGTGGCGACAAAGGTGTGTAACGTTCAAAAATTTCAGGCATCAGTGCTCAAAAACAATTTTAACATCTCTGTCATTAACATGATTAACATCACGTACAGGGAAACACTACTTTCACAGTAGTAGAATGGATAATACAGGATATAAAGCTTTCATACCACACACCATAATATGTTATGATTTATTGTATTTATCCATCGAAATAACACACATGTTATATTTTTGATGGAAAAAATGGCTAGAAACCGATATAATCCAGAAAAAAGAAAGTTACTCTAACTATAAATTCCGAATCATTACAAAATGTAGCAGTTTGGGCAGTCGTTTGCAAACCTGGTACGTAGGTAACTTCCTTTGGTAAAATATCATCAAAACACAATAATACAAGGAAATAAAGATTAGAGGCAAAACACCGTAATATTTTTCTCATCAGGGCAGATCTTAATTTTTTAATAAATAACTCTCAGTTTTTTTAAAGCCATGCAGGGACGACACATTGTGGATGGAAGTGGTGCATTATGTAACACGACCAACGTCATTTGAACCCTAACGTACTTTCCTTCACTTTGCGTTGCTAATAATATAAATAAAAACGAACCTTTAAATGTTAAGAGTAACCATCTAAACGTCAAACCTTAGAAGAGATCATGGGCATACTTTGAGAGTAAACGTCTGATTGCCGAATTTCGTCTATAAGAGGCTGTAAGCTTTAGACCTTTACTACCCTTTCACTTTGCATTATTAATAATATAAACAAAAACGAAACTTTAAATGTTAAGAGTAACAATCTAAACGTCAAACCTTAAAATAGAGCATGGGCATACTTTGAGAAT
>JAHWFP010092710.1:31773-47523 GCA_023313725.1 Lithobius niger | reverse complement strand
CGGAGAGAAAATTAAATTAAATATTCTGGCACATTTGTTAAATGATACCTTTGTATTCTGTAAATGCAACATTTTTCGCTTTAAATTTGTAACTTGGCTAATTTTGTAATTTGATTACACAGCTTTCTTAGCAACATTTTCCCTATAGAGAACAGCTCTCTTCTGTGCCTGTTTGTACGTTGTCGTTGGCGCAGCCCAGGATTATCACTAGATGGCGTTACTAGACAGCGGACATTGCAGCCGCTTCCAGGCGTGTCGCACCCTAGCATTGTCGGAGATTGGTCGTTTCGTATCTCTATAAGTATAGTATCTCTGCTATGACGCTGCACGTTGGCTACTTTGAGCTAAGTGTCATCGTAGCCTTTTGCATGAAGTTTTCACATGGAGTAAAGTTTAAGTGACGCAACTGTTGGCTGCTTAACCTACCGTCTTGAGGCATCAGGCATGTGTTAACGTTGCTATTTTTTATTCGATCGTTAATTTTTATGTTTAGAGTAAGAATAAATCGTAAGGTCAGAGGTTGTTGGATGAAGTGTCAATAATTCCCTCCCCTATAAATCCATTAGGAGACTCCATTGGAGTTGGGTGCGATTTTGCATGTTCGGAACTACAAATGATGACAGGACGTCGCGATGGAATTATTTCTGCTGCCGACAGGACACGATTGTCAATCTGGGACACGCACAAGTGGCCGAATGATCTTAAACGATCAAAATTTGGTGGGAGTCCCTAGGCAAACGGACGTGGCTGGGCCGGAGCCTAAGAGACAGAGCTGTATCGTTGCTACCAAGCCGTAGGCTAATTAAAAGGCGACGTTAGCTCCTAAAAACACGACCCCATGTTGTGTATAGCCCACCAAAATAAGCGACGATGCACAGCCCAAAGTGCGTTCGTTGCTTTGGTCCTTCCACGAAGTTTTCCGGCCAATCAAGTCAAATGGAGAATAGTGGTAAATAAAATGACACTTCTCCGACAGGTAAGTGCCTCTTATGTTGGTTGGTCTTGACAACTTGGGTCAGTGGCAGCGCTGCAGCAAGTGGACACGACGGGCCGAAGTTTGCAGTGATGGGCAAAGTTGCTGGTGTTTCTCGTGAATATAGAAGCAACTCAAACTCCTAATTAGCCGTAGGCTTATAAATAAAAACTGGAGTTCGCCCAAAGAAAAACCCCGTGGCGGAGAAAACGCCGAAAACGGGGTTCAGCCACTAAATCTCCGAGGAGAAAATTTGACCCACGCTCGGGACATGGCGATCGCCATAAAGTCCCGTGCCAAATGTGCAAGTTGTCAGACCTACAAGGATGCTAAACAGAAGTATACTTCGCAGTTCGTCAGCGTTCCTTGTTCGCCACGTGTTGTTTCACATTGCAATTTCGTCAGTACTAGGCCGCATTCTGGTTACATTTCACCGCACCCGTCACTGGCTGTGGCCGGCCATCGTGATTGGGAGTTGACAGGCCGTTGCATGGCCACGTCTGGTTCTTCACATTACATTGGTCACGTCATGCAATTTTTTACGGTGATTTTTCCAGTTAACCAAGCGGTCACTGCACAGTGGGTGTTCTCCGGAAACACCTTCCAAATCTGACATTTCTTTTCATTTCGTTAAGGAATTTTAAGCTTTAAATTCCTTGCTTGTTAATTCCTAGCTTATTTCCTTGCTTTTGATTTCGTTAAGGAATTTAAAATTTTTTAATTTTTAAATTCCTTGCTTGTTGTTTCCTAGAGCTTATTTCCTTGCTTTTGATTTCGCTAAGGAATTTAAATTTTTTTAATTTTAAATTTCTTGCAGACGCCCCCCCCCCCCCTCCTCCTCCCCGTGCCTCACTCCTGCCGCTGGAACCATTTTCTCATTGTGGATGGAAACTCAGTTCATCTCTTTTAGTTGAAATTAAAATTCATGCTTTGTCTGCTAAAGACGTCAAGAGTCGGCTAACCTGGAACACGTAGTTGTCAACTTTAGCAATGTCAGGTCTACTTTTTCGTTTTTTGGGGCCTGACAGGTCTCCAGTTAGATTGGTGCATGACTTGAGGTAAATCATTTTTTCCAGGCATCTGGTGCGGTCTTTTTTCTTTTCTAATTGCAAAGGAGTTCACACCACAAAACCCCCACTCCCGTACTTTTCTAGCCCCGTGCGGCATTGCTCGGGTGGGGGATTTCCATTCTCGTCTAAGAATCGCTCCTCATGAAGTGAATTGGGCCGTTGAGACCCAGACGCCGTTCTGGGAGGTATTGGTGGTTTTCTTTTTACATCTAGGTTTAGAAACATCAGAATGTCGATCCCCTTCCAAGGGACTGGAAATTTACTAACACCGAATGGCATTTTAAGTTTGAGGTTGCGCGTACATTTTGATAATAACTATCGATCTAGGTTATGCTGGTGTTTCTTCTCGGAACATAGCAGTTTTATCTATGCATTCCGTACTTCAAATTTTTAGGACATTTTGCAAATGGTGTCATGAACAAAGAACACATCCTCTCTATCGTTCTCAGATTCGCGCCAGCAAGTGTTTTTTCACAACGCATGATGCATTTGTCTTTTGATGGAAATTATCCTGCCAGTTACGCATTCCTGCACGGTCAGTTTTGGACTTTAACTCACCCCTTGAGCTGTTGCGATGCCTTTTCAGCATGCTCGGGCCTTTGAGACGCGATTTGTTACAAAGCTTTAAAGGGCCACGTCTTTTCGAGGTCTTATGTGAATCTCACATTTGATGTTCACATGTCACTGTCCAGATGATTGGGAGTGGGGTCTCGGCCGTCACTCAGAAGGCTCAGATTGTCCCCGCTTGGAAACCAAATCTGTCAGTGCTTTACCGCACTGGATCCTTCCTCTTATTCCCTTTTTGTTTTTCAGAGTCGTCGTAAACACTTATGGTCTCTTGGAAGGTTGGAAGTAGAAGCTTTCGGGTTAAATGCAACCTCTGTGTCAAAATTATCAGGAAGGGTCCATCTCATCTGATTCACCCGACCACCGCGCTTTGGTTTGTTAGTGGAAAGTGGGAAAGGAAAATTTTGTTTTCTTGAATGTGGGCCTCACTTCAGATCCTGAGTCGACCCACCGACGGGTCGTAGTCATTGGCTCTGATTACGTGACCTAGCCTTTCGTGGTGTTTTTCTTTGGAAACAGCTTTGTTTTAAGTTCATGACGGCACACTGACAGGGTTGCAGGTAATGGCTCTCTAGTCTCCTAGGCTGGTCCAACTTCTGGCCTTTTCCTTTCTTTGTCGAAGGCTTTGGTTCGTGATCATGAGGGTTTTGGAAGACGTTGCGGACGCTGGTCCAGTGGGCATTTCTCCTGGGGAATCACCGATCAGCTGGTTTGGTCCCCCTTCCCCCCCAACACCACTCACGGTGGGAGCATTTCAGCATGCTGTCTGAGCGATGTTTTCGCTTCTTTGCCTAAGGGGTGAATTTCTTCACGGCAGGACCTCCAATTCTTGCGTGGGTCGTCAATCCGGCGTCAGTTTGTTTAAGCAAGTCACGAAATGAATGTTTCTTCCACTTTTTCATTGCAGGATACTGAAAATGTTTTACAGAAAGGACGTCTTCTGTGACCTATGTTTGCTTGGGTTTGGACCCCTTCTGTCAAACTAAGTGGCTATTATTCAGCTGACCTTATAAATCCCTGCGTACTTCTTAAAAGCGGATTGGTTTCATGGCAAAACGGGCATCATTGCACTCCTAGTCTTTTTGGCAATTCTTGGGTGCAATTCTGCGTTTCGCGTTTGTTCGTGTTGACATCAGCGGGTTGGAATGACGAAGGAGTGAATCTGTTCCTTCAGAGCCTGGCGTTTAGGATGGGCAACTTTGGAAGGGTTTTATAATTGAAGTGAACAGGTAAACATGTTTTTTCTGCTTCCTGGATTTGGAGAAGGTTCGTATCTGTTCGGATAGGAAACATTAACCCAACTTTGAAAGGGAGATTAAGGTAATCCCACTCTTCCACCTGGTTTAGGAAGGGGATGCAAGGGCCCTCCAGGATCATCCTTTCCTACTCCTACGCTCCTTACCCGCAAGGGGTGGGCGTTCTCTGTTTGGAAGCTGGTCTCCCTGCACGGTAAGTCCAGGAGCTAATTCTGTCCAGCCATGGAGAGAGTCGGCAACTCTGGAGCACTTGTGTGAAAACAAGCGTGTATTGTGGTCAGAATTCAAGTTGTGTAGTTGCTCTTTGGAGAGTTTTTCAACGTTAATGCCTTACTTTAACGAGGCCTTAATACCGTTTTTTTTGGCAGATCCTCAATCAGACGTCTCTTCCCAAGTTAAACTTTTCTCTCACTCAATCCAGTCCTGAAAGAATGCCTGACGAACCCCTCTAGTTCGCGTCTTTGTTACATCGTTGCGTAGAACGTTATTCTAGGAGCCCTGGCCTCCGCAACAAGGCAAGTTGAGCTAGGCGCAACGTCTTGGGAGGTCGGTCAGGTTAGTTTTGCAGGGGATCGGTCAGCGCTCACACTGGCTTTTCTGGCAGAGTTCCGTGCCAAGAATCTCATACCGGACGTAGCTCCACAACTAATACTCATCAAGGCCTTGGCTGGCATCGTTGAGCCAGAGGGTACTGAGAAGGCTCAGAGTCCTATTCGAGTGCTCCACCACTGTCTCTTGAGGTCGGTGGTTCCAGACACGAGGCCAAAATCAGAAGAATGGGCAGTTTCACCAACTCCCCTTTTCCTTCGGGTGGACCAATTATCGGGCTACCCTCTCCCAATCCCGTGAACAGCAGGTGGATCTGACGTGTCATCAAGCGCATCAGTGAACTAGGTCCTGTCCTTTTGGATTTGGCGGAAGATGTCCGAGCTCACAAGCTCAGGGCGCTTGCAGCTTCTAGGGCTTATGGGACAGGAACATCCATGAATGGGGTCGTCACCGCGTGTTCCTGGATCAACCGGAACACTGTCTGTCACTTCCTCTAGGATATAAGTACTTCGAGAGGAGTGGCATCCTTGATGCCACTTATGGCGGCTGGGAGATAAATTGGGAATTGACGGTAGTCTTACGTGGGCACAGTGAGTAACTTGAGAGTAACACACAGTGGAATGATGTTTACAGTGGAAAGATGAACACAGTGGCATGTGCATTCTGGTGAAATGACTACACAGCACCAGTCAGTGTCTTAGTGTAGTTCGAATGGAACTTTCTCTAATTGGGGGAAAGAAGTACAAATCTCATTCTGGAGCGAATATTGACCACCACAAGAGTTTGTTTTAGTGTTGTCCTACTTGTAAGTTTTCCTCGATAAGAAGACATGAGAGTTGCGTTGAGTGAATGCACAAATGTAAAGTGGATAAGTGACACAGTGGAAGCTTGCTATTCGTCGGCACTGAAGCGAGAAAAGCAATTCAGTGTCTGTGCAAATGAATGTTTGATTGGATGCAAGCAAGTCGACAAGTTCGATGGGAAGAAGAATCACCCCCAGGAAATGGAATGGAAGGGTTGATTTTTCTTTCTGGTAAGAAGTTTGGGTCGTGTCACTAGTGTGTAGAGCAATGCAAATGCGCTAGCCGGGTTCGTGCTGCCCCACCGACCTGTTGGACAAATTCAGCACATACTGAAGGTTAGTATTTTGCAGATAGTAAGAAATGTAAATTTTAACTCTGATTTTACTATCTTAAAATACTTACCTTCAGTAGAACCCACCCAGCCTCCCCGCTTCGCAGAACCCGTAGTTTTCCTGATTGTATGGTCTCCTGCTGGTATCCGGTGCAGTTGCTTGTTCCTGCGGTGCGCCGTTATGAGTGGTTTGGGCTTGGGTGTCTGAAGCTGGCATTGGAGGTGCGGCTCTGGCAGGAGAAAGGGCTGGAGAGCTTGGGTTGAGACCAATTTGCTTGGCCGGTGTAGCGATACTTTGCGGCTGGTGGCCACTCGCGTCGAATTGTGGAGGTGGTGGTACCGATGAGACTGTGCGTTGCGGTGCGACTTGATGACGTTCAAGCGTGGTGGCTGCGACAAGTTTTTATTGCTGCGGGTTCGGCTGCTGCGAGTTCTGCTGCAAAGCGCTTGAAGGCGTTATATGTGGCGTGTTTCCCACTCTTCTGTTGTTTTTGCACTGATCTTGATGTTTTTCGGGAAATCTTATATAATTGGGCAGCTCATCTAACACTTCGAGTAACTTGTCTGTGGATTTCAACCTTAAGATTGTGATTTGCAGCCTGAGACTCTCGTGCATGCTGCTTTTTGTCATTTACATAAACGATCTGAAGGTTGAAAATGAATCGGTATACGGTGTAAAATGAATCGGTATACGGTGTAAAATTTGCCAATGACACTAAAGTGGGTACTGAGATTGTCCAAGAATTAGACGCGCTATCCCCGAATTCAGAGATCCAACATATCTCTACTTGGGCAAAAAATTAGCAATTACCTCTTTCTACAACAAAATGTTTTGCATTCCACATCGGGAGGCAGAATACTTGCCATGATTATTAATTGGAAAATGAAGTCCTTGGATCTGCTGAAGAAGTAAAGGATCTTGGCATCTGGTTTTCACGAAATCTAAAGCAGTCATTACTTTGTAGGAAAATCACTGCTTTGGCGTTTAAAATGTCGGCCATTGTTCATAAATGTTTTACATCCGAGTGTATCCACACGCTCACCTGGGCCGTCAAGGTCTTCGTGAAACCCTTGCTCGAATATGCTACCCCAGTCTGGTCGCCACATCTACTGGGTGATATTGACCTAGGGGAATCGGTCCAGAGAAAATTCACTAAGCGCCTAAATGGCATGCAAGACATGTCTTATGGTGAGAGGCTTTTACAGACCGGCCTTGACTCACTCGAACTTGGGCGCCTTAAATTTGACCTCTTACTTACTTATAAAATACTTCGTGGTATGCTGAATGTCGATCTACCATTTTGTCAGCCTGTTTCAGGCCATATGTCTACGCGCGGTCATAGATGGAAACGTGCAGAACGGCCGGCAAGAACGAAGTCTCAGAAAACATTTTTTGCTGTACGGGTTGTTAGTGCATGGAATGCATGCACTCTCACCTCTGACGGTTGACCAGCACACAGTACAGGGATTTAAACGTTCGGTGGCCAGAGAAAATCTTCAAATTTTCCTCAAACGTAGTTACTGACTTGGCAAAAATAACAATCACCCTTTTTATGGGCTTATTTGTAAAATCTATTGTTATCTTAAGTGCGGTATAAGCGGCTCAACACCCTTCCGTTGTCCTCCCATGACTCCTTTGGGAAACTTATTATTATTATTATTATTATTATTATTATTATTATTATTATTATTATTATTGCCTGTTTTGAATAAAATTATAGAAAAGTTTTTTGCTACAAAAATAGAAGATTTTCTTGGAAAATATAAAGTGTTAAATAAAAATCAATATGGATATAGAAAAGGAACAGGTGCCATCCATGCACTTGAAAATATAAATAATAATGTCTGCAGAGCATTAAATGAAGGAAAATATGTTGGTGCAATTTTAATTGATTTAACTAAGGCGTTTGACACATTAAGAAAAGATATTTTATTAGAAAAAATTTATAAAAATGGACTAAGAGGCAAAATTTATAATATAATTAACAGTTATTTGACAGAAAGACATTATAGTGTTCAAATTGGAGATACCTTTAGTAAATGGACAAAAATTTAATATGGTGTTCCACAAGGTTCTGTGTTGGGACCCCTGCTATTTTTAATTTATATAAATGACATTACTGACATACAATGGAAAAGCTATTTGACATTATACGCTGATGATATATTCATGCTATCGATAAATAATGACAGCAAAAAAAATGTTGAACAATCTTCAGAATGATTTTGATAATTTACAAATATATTTAAAAGAAAATTACTTAATACTCAATAATGAGAAGACAACAAATTTACCAATTGTAACATCACATATGCACGAGGAACTTGGAACAATAAAAATATGTAACAAGAAATGTCAATGCAATGGTGACTGTAAACAGATTAAAAAAGTTAATTGTGCAAGGTATTTTGGGAATAGAACTAGATAAAACTGGAAATTTTTTACACATGTAGATAAACTAAACCCAAAATTAAGGAGAATGATACCAACGCTATATAATCTAAGGGATACATTGAATATAAGAAATAAGAAAATGGTCTTTGATGCGCTAATAATGTCAAATGTAAATTACGGCATAACAGTGTGTGGCACTATATCGAAAAGTATTATGGCACAAACTCAAAAAATTACTAACAAAGCAATTAAAGTGTTTTTTAAAAACAAAAAACATTAAATAGTAACGAAATCTACAATAAATTAAAAATTATGAAAATTGATACAACATTAAAATGAAACATAATAAAAAATAATTATTATAAAAATGAATGTAAAATAAAGTTAAATAGAAGCACACGAGAAAATCAAAAGTGGCTACAAGAACCAAAATGGCGAAATTCATACGGAAAAAGAAATATGAATTATATTACCTTGTGAATTAAGAAATATAAAACAACACAGAGAAATGCAGAGTAAAATCAAAAAATGGTTACTTGAATCTCAACAAAAAAAAGAATAAAGATAAAGAAGCTTTTAAAGTTAAGAAATCAACAGTACTAACATTAACTATAAAATAGTGTAAATAGTGTTTGTATATAATCATAGTGTGTATGTATGTAAATAATTAGTAATGGTAAAAAAAATTATTGTGCTATCTAACTAAAGTAGAAAATATTATACACATTGTAACAATTTAGAAATTTAATAACTAATTGAATTATGAAAATATATAGGTTGCTTGCACATACAAGTCCATTGGGACTTCGTGCAGGTGCTTGTACCTGAAAAAAAATTAATGAATTGCTCATTAGCAAAGAAAAAACAGTACAAATGGATATTACGGTACCAAAAATGAAATTAAAAAAAGAAATCTGGATAAAAAAACATAATGGAAATTGCAAAAATCTGATTGAAATGAATATAATGGGTTGTGAGAAGGACTGTGTTATAATTAGAAAAAAAATTATCTATGATGCATGGATAAGTAGTAACATAAGATATTGTCTGGAGACGTATGGTCATGCACCAGAATATTTGGTAGATAGACTACAAAAAATACAAAATAAGATGGTAAAAATAATGTTTAAAGATAATATTAAAAAAAAATACCTTAACTTTATATAAAGAAAATAAAATTATGAAAATAATGGATCTAAAAAATTTTGTCATATTAACAAAAAATTATTTCTGTAACAAATATAAAAACTATAATGAAATATTAAAAAGAAGTAAGGGAAATAAGGAGAGATTCTATGGCATGCCATCAGATTTTTTATTAAACATTTTTCATTATCGCATTTTAATTTTCATTATCGACCTGAATATCTGTTAACGGAAATACACGGTCGATAATGGAAAAAAAATTTCGATAATGAAAAATATTTTCCGTTCACGGAAAACATTTTTCATTATCAGGATTTAATTTTAATTATCGGATGCCGAATTTTTAAGAATTAAAATTTCTGTGGAGGCAGTGAACTGAATTCTTCTTAACGAAAACTAAATCTGTATTAAAGGAAATGTGAAGAATAACACGCGTGTTCTGAATTAAAGGAAATTGATTTACCGTGAACGAAAAATCTTTTTTCGTTAACGAAAAATGAAGTTTCGATAATGGAAAATGAAGTTTCGATAATGAAAAATCGGCGATTGGCCAGAGATGGCGCTGGTGTGCTGCACGCACCACTCAGATAACTCAGACGAATTCTTTTACCTTTAGGGTTTGTTGCTGCCGCTGGATGGCGGCACACGTAGAGGAGAAAGGAAGTTTCTGTTCTGGCTAGCGCTATATGTTGATAATGTTGTGGTGTATTTAAGCAGCATTTAAGCAAGACTTTATAGGTTTTAAACAAAAATCTAGACCAAAACCATGTCTACTTCTGCATTGCATACGTTTGTACAGGGTGTCCCACTTAAAACAAACTATTTAAAAAAAATCATATCTCAAAAACCATTATTACAACAACATTTCTACAATAACAGCTCCAAGCCCTCGTGGAAGTCGCCATTTTTGACGACGCGTGCGAGTTTGAGAAGCGAGTCCTAATGTGCCAAGGCCAATACAGATAACGTCTTCTTACTTCGCTAATAACATTCTGGTTTCGATAATGAAAATTCTGGTTTCGATAATGAAAATTCTGGTTTCGATAAGGAAAATTGAGGTTTCGAAAATAGAAAATCATTTTCCGTTAACGGAAATTCAATTTTCGTTAACGGAAAATGATTTTCATGTGATAGATAATATTTTTTAAATTTTCCATTGAAATGATGTTTCAAAAATTCATTTCACGTTATCGGAATTTCCGTTAACAACAAATGAATATCCATGAAGTGCAATTACGATTATTTGTCGATAATCGAACGGAAAATATTTTTCATTATCTGAATTTAATTTCCATTATCGCCCATGTATTTCCGTTAACGGATATTCAGTTCGATAATAAAAATTAAAATGCGATAATGAAAAATATTTAATAAAAAATCTGATGGCATGCCATAAGATTCACTGTACCAAAATGGGAAAATCAGTATGGAAAAAGAAGGAAAGAATGGTATATACCAAAACTATATAACGAATTATCAGAAAATATGTTGCACTATTCAAGACTACAAGATTTTAAAAAAGATCTATCACAAACTAATTGCAGGAACACCATTAAACACCTAAAATAAAATAATACCAAAAATAATTGTAATCTATAAATCTATTACACAACATTACAGCTGAGCTTCTTGTAATGTATAATAATCAAACTACCAATATCTATTCCATTGGAAACTCATACAAGTTATTTGGTAACTTCGAGAATTGCGTTGCTATTGTAATTGTTATTGAAAAATAAACATTATTATTATTATTATTATTATTATTATTATTATTATTATTATTATATATTATTATTATTATTATTATTATTATCTGCCCTATTATGAAATCAGCCTCTTCTTTGGGTTTTAAACTAAATGACAACTTGTTTATCTGATGCAACATTCGTAGAACAAATAGTGCTGGTGCTTCCTGATGCTGTTGCCTCATGCTATAAATTCTTGCAAATTTCTCTGCATCAGTTGTTTTCTTCTGGAATCTTTTCTGCAGTGCAGTCTTTATTCCTTCCCAGTCTTGTGGTTTCACTTTCAGAGACCCCCGCCAGTGCATGCATTGACCTTGCATACAGCATGTTATGGTGGTATGCAAGTCTTTTGTTGACAATGAGCTACCAGTTAGTTGCATAGTATCAGCTATCCACTCTGACAAGTTAGAATTACCATTCAGTATTTGAGGTTTAAACGACTTGTAAGTAATGACGTTAGCAAGGTTGCTTAGCTACTGTAGTTACTCATTAGGTTCATCAGCTTTCAATTGTTCATTAATCTGTGCTAAAATATCTTTGCTTTTGCTAAAATCTACCAAGGAACCTTTAACCCTTTTAGGCCTAAGCCGTTTTTTCAATTCTCGAGTGAAAAGGCCTATGGCCGCAACATGGCTGCCATGAACAAGTTGCGTGCATCACAAAAATTAATTGTAAAAAAAAAAACTATGCGGTCTAGGAGTATAAAAATTCGCAGATGTAATAATTATATTGTTAATTATTGACCAGAAATATAATTGGGACCATCGTCTTACGTTTTCATTATTAAAAAAAATCCTGAAGTTCGACTACGTGAACACTGAACAGCGCTAACGAAAGTTTCAACTTACAGTACTCAGAATGATAACATCCACATGATATTCTTCCGTCACAACGCGTGTTATTACTTTCGAAATCATCATTTTATGTTTTATTACCGTAAAAATAGTTTAAAGTTGCTTTATTTCATCGAGATTCACGATCGATTACAGCTCATTACCAAATCGTTGCTGGATGCCATAATGACCGGCTGCCCGCAATACGACGCGCTCCTGCTAGCGCCAGTGACTGCGACCTTGACTCGCTTCGCGTGATGGCACTCGTGAACGACCTAAGAGTCATGTGCCGCGAATAAGCCAATCAGCGCTCGCGATAGCTCGCGAGGCCGAAGCGTTTGAACAACGGCAGATGAAACAGTACATTTCATTGGAAGAATACAGGCAGTGATGTTGGAGTTGATGACGTCATTTTTCGCGGGCCAGGAAATTGGAAATTCCCTCTCTCGAACGCGACCAAGGTTGCGGCTGTACGTTGCGTCGTTCCGGAGATACGATCGTTTGAACCAAGGGTTATTTTCAGCAAATAAACGCAATTTCACGTCCATTTTGGCGACGATGCCAACAATAACATCAACTGAAGGTAATAAAAAGAGGATATTGAATTAAATTAACCGAAATAAATCGAAAATATACGTTCCAAAATACCTAATTCAATCGGAGTTACGAATCAGATGTACGCAGTAGGTTTTTTTTTTTTAACAGGGCGTAGAACTCGGCAGAACTGGGCTAACGATATATCGTCATTTAGACTTTTATGCGGCGGAATTGCAATGACGATATATCGTCGCTTAGGCCTAAAAGGGTTAAAAATTGTACCCGAGGCTTGGCTTGCATTTATTTCCTCCAAATTTGGCAAAAATCCAACACTCGCGTAACCGGGTGGCGTGTAGCGGTGCTCACAGGTCCTTGAGGTGCCTACTGTTCTGCACCGACATCTGGTGTGGTCTCGGGAAAGTTAGAAGTACTTCGGGTGGCCGTTTTTACTTTTGCGGAGTTTAAACTAGCATGGCAGTCACTACTGCACGGTTAGGAACAGAGCGTCTATGTCCTATCTGAAGTTTTAGTACTATCTAATCATTTTTGGTTCACTGCCACCAGGTGGGTGGTTTAATTGCTAACCTTAGGCTTTAAATAAAAAGAGTTGTTTTTAGTTAAAACACTAGCAAATTAAATCTCTCTAGAAGCAACTGAGTTTAAAACAGGGGAAAGAAACACTTTACAGGGCAACTAGTCTACAAATTAGCTTTAAATAAAAGCACACAAGAAATTTTTACATAAAAAAATTATTGGCAACGAATTTAAATTAAGAAAATTTAAACTTACAATTTCGAATAGAAAAAGTTCTTTGGTGTTACCTAAACACCTCTAAGTTAGAAAAAGCACCTTACAATTTCAAGCTTAGTCTAATTTAAGATTATGTTTCAAGGCATCTTGCGCAAGATCAAATCTACCTATTCACATTGAGTCAAGCTAGCAATAATCAGGGCCCTACCATCGAAGTCTGTGCTTCTGTAATTATGCTACAGGACCTTGGTGATCTCAAAATAAATGCTTGATTACATGTTGTAAAATAAACAGAAAGAAAGCCGGTTTTTAGAAAGGGGACCCTTAAACCCTTAAGTTATGGGAGGGGAGACCAGAAAATCCCGATGGTTTTAACTACCCATAATCACGAAACTCAAGTCAAATGTTAAGTTTAAATCTTTAAGTTTAAGAATTTAGAAATAACTTCGAAATAAAATAAACTAAAGCTAAAACTAGTTTTCTAAACTACTACCTTGCCCGGCATGGCAACACTCGGACTGGGGACATCTCGGCTCCGACCGCCGTAGTAACGTCTGACTTGGAGTTGAGCCAATGCTGTAGATGCAGTCCCTCAGGTCTGTTTTATACCTGCTGCCTGCCTGCAGGTAGGAGGGAAACCGCGGGCCTGTAGGAGAGCGACGGAGGGGGGGTGCGGGGTAGAGGGTTGCCTCGAGGAGGAGAAGTGTCTGACTCTGGCCGGCCAGGCTGTCAGTACCGGAAGTTGGCTTGGCAGCGCGGACAGGCAGGATAGCCTTGCACTCTGAATGGAGGGGAAAGTAAATACCGAGTTCTGGTTGGACGGTAATTGAAGGAGCTTGGATGGCAAAGGGAATTGCCGACTTTGGGTGTTTTTAGAGGCCTTAGCTAGAGAATTGCATTGAGTTAAACTCATAACAACGTGAAAATAGGCCCATATATTTTTTTTATGAAGGGGGGGGGGGGGATGAAGTGTATTGCTCAATTCTTTTAAACAAATGTGATTTTGAATAGTAGGGAAGTTACTATGGTCGGAGCCCTGGAAAAAAAAAAACAAGATAAATACTTTGGAAAAAATTGTCCGGTAAAATTCGAAGGAAAGTGTTGCCGAGTTCAGTAGTGTTCAGAGACCTAGTTTTTGCTAAACTGTTGCCCAATTAAATTAAATAAAAGGTTAAATATACCAGCTTATTCCCTGAATGCTATAACGCATGAATATTGGTGACATATTATTGCAGCCGCTAATAATAAAATTTACAGTCGAAGTTTTCGTAAATAACTTGGCCTTCGTTAAAATAAAAACATCAAGTGTTGAGTTTTCACATACATACATGGGAGGATAAATTTCTCCTAAACAACACTAAGCTGGTTGGCTTTATGCCTGGAAAAGAATAAAGTAATTACAATTTTATTTACAAAGTGTTGAAAATGGCGATTGAAGATTTGCGTGCGGCGCCGGTCATTTTGGTGACTTTTTCAAAATGATGTAGAAATTATTGGATTGGAAATTTAACGTTCTGTTTTCGCAGAAGTCTTGAGAAAGTGTAGGTCTATTAAGGGCCGCAAATTTCAAACGTTTTAGTCCATTTTTCTTGAAGATATGGTGTTTTGAAGACGGAGGTCTGGATAGGCTTAATGAGCGCTAGCTAGTGAAGAAAATAATGTTCGTTGTGAAAACGATAAACCCTCAGGTTTTTGATATTTTGAGCAGAGGTCTCCTCTCAAATCTGTTGGTGAAGACTGGCTTCTTTACAGGCGCTGTTGAGGCCTGCTGGTTTTGGGTTGCGCTAACAAGTTCGCTGCTGTTAGCTTTGCAATCGCCACTTCCTTTGTGATGAGCTAGTTTCATGCATTCCATTTCTGTTAATAACTGCTCATATTTGTCTTTAATTTCATGCATTTCTTGGATGTGATCATATTTTTGACGTTTTAACTCTTTAACCTCTTCAGTTAATGCTTTGAAATCTCTACTTGCGATGTGTCATGGCAGGATGACTAAACTCCTGGGATTGGTTAGGAGAACCGGCACCAAAAATCAAAAACTCCGGGACTCTATTTATTTTTTCTCAGCGCTAGGCCTATTCGCAAGACCACAACTTTAAAAATGTGTATCTCCACGGAAAATGGACAGAATCGACTCCGGTTTTCACCGTTTAATAACCCTGAACTATATCTACTACTCTGCGAAAACAGAACTTTAAAATTCGACTTACTTCGTTCTGTGCAGTCATTCAAAAAAGTGCTCAAACTGAGCGCCGCCGCACGCAATTCACGTCGCCGTTTTCCACCAAAACTTGTAAAGATTTATTTGTACTTTGAATTATTTTACAGGCATAAAGCCGACTAGCTTTGTGTTGTTGTAGGAGGGGCTGCCAATTGGCACTCAACCACATACATGTATGAGGACCCGTACTGGACGTTTTTATCTTGTACTAAGTGACGATTTTAGCAACCATGAAAGCTTCGGCTGCATTCATGTTATTATTTGCGGCTGTGATAATACTTTAATTTAATGCGTTATAGAATTCAAACACAAGCTGGTTTATTTTAACCTTTTGCCTAGTGCTTTCAAAGCAATCATTAACGTAAATTTTTCTCATGAACTCTACCTTGTTAAAAAATGGCAAACACAACTATTTTTAATTTTACCGGACATTCAGTGTTATATCTTGTATTTTATTTCAGGGCATCCGAATGTACAGTAAAAGCCTTTTCCTTCTATTAAACCATTTATTTTACTGTTGAGCAACAAACTTCGGTGGGGGGGGGGGGGGGGGGGGGGGGGGGGGGGGGGG
>JAHWFP010092710.1:9099-31373 GCA_023313725.1 Lithobius niger | reverse complement strand
CCCCCCCTTCCTTCAATAGTTGCGATGCCTAACATCGTAGTTTACAATAAAAAAATTATACGCCTATTCACTATGTTATGAGTCAAAACTCAATGCACCTTCCAAGCCAAGGCCTCCCATGCCCCAAAAGTCAGTAATTTCCTTTGCTCCAAGAGCAGCTCCAATTCCCTTCCAACCAGAATTCAGTATTCAATTTCCCCTCCACTCAGAGTCGCGTAGCTCCCTCGTCCGTCCGCGCTTTCATTCCCTCATGCTGGGATGACAGCTTGGCCGGCCTGAGTCAGTCCTCCCCTCTCCAGAGGTTATCTACCCCCTCCCATCCGTAGCTCTCCTACAGGGACGCGGTTTCTCTTCTCCTGGCAGCCAGGTAGTAGGTATAAAACCCAACCCCCAGTGAATTTCAAGAGCATTGCTCAAGATCTCAAAGGCTAGAGGTTACTACAGCGGTCGGAGGAGAGATGTCTTGCCAGTCCGAGTGTTGCCATGCCGGGCAAGGTAGTAGTAGTTCTTAGGCAGTAACTAGTTTAAACTCGAATTTTTATTTTAGGAACTTTATTTCTAAATTATTAGTCTTAAATTTAAACTTAATCTCTAGCATTTGAACTTATGGGTAGTCAAACGCCATCGGCATTTCTGGTCTAGGACTCCCATAATTTAAGGGTTTAAGGTCCCCTTCCTAAAAACCTGCTTTTTGTTTCTTATGTAAACTCAGTGTTCACTAAATAATCGAAAGATCACCAAGATCTCGCGTGTATTATCGTTGAAGCAGAGCTTTCAAATGGTTGTTTCCATATAATACTAATCTTGATTCAGTGTGATAGTTGAGCGATTAGTGCAAGGGTTGCTAACTTCTTTCAAACGACTGTTTTACTAATGTAAGGATCATTTTGTAACTCAGAGTTGTGATAACTCAGAACGACTTTTTCTAGTCCAAATTGTAAGTGAACTTAATTTTTTGTTCCATTTGCCGATTTCATGTAAATCAAGTGCGCTTTACTTTAAAGCTTAAGTTTATTTGATTCTTGTAAACAACTAGTTACAGTACGTTGTGTAAACGCGGTCTCGTATCAGACGCTCGTGGTGAGGACACCTCAACACCACCGAAGAAAAAACCTGAGGGCAGTACTCTTCAACACCAGAAGATAATCGTCTTTATGGCTATTCCGATTTAAAACTGTAAATATTGCATATTGTTCCTTTAGGCATAAAGCCAAAACACCTTCTAGCTTAGTTATATAGTAGATGTTGAAAACACACGATATTTTTTATTTGTAACAGGTGACGACTTTGTTTATTTATGAAAAATGTCCGACGTTCAAACCACTGTAAAAACTAACCTAATCTGCGCTATAGCCCTTTAAAAACTAGCTGACACATTTAATCTTTTGATTTGTGCACTCAATGCATTTTGGTAAACTTAACTTCTTGCCATGAACCCTACCGGAGCTCCAATGTTTATGTTGGTATATTTTTACGGACCCAGTGTTTAATTTTTATGTCTATTTTTTATAGCATCTCCATCCAAACTCCGACCGTAGCAAACCTCTAAAAACGAAAACAAACTAGCTTTCCTTCGATAAAATCATGCTTTGTAAATAGCAGTTTCATTCCGAAAGTCAAATATTTATTCTGTGCATTACACTTCGTTCCCCCCCCCTCTCCTTCCTTCAATAGTTGCGATGCGTAACATCGTAGTTTATTTTTATAGGCCTAAATTCACGTTGTTATGAGTTTCAAACTCACTTGCACTCAAAAGCCAGGCCTCTAATGTTTCCAAGTCGGCAATTCTCTTTGCCAATTCAGCCTCTGCAATTCCCGTCCAACCAAAACACTGCATTCACTTTCCCTTCCAACCAGAGCGCTCAGTTACCCGCGCCGTCATGCCAACTTCCGGTAGTGACAGCTCGGCCGGTTTTGGTCAGTCTCTCCTTTCCCCGCACCTCCCCCCCCCCTCCGTCGCTCTCCTACAGGTCTACGCTTTCCCTCTACCTGCCGGTCGGGCAGAGAGCATAAAAACCCAGACCCAGTAGAGTTTCGTTAGCACAGCCCCGAGCGCTGCTCGGGTGAGCACAGTTCAGGATTCTCAAAGCTAGAGGTCGCTACGCCGGTCGGGAGTGGAGATGCCGCGGTCCGATTGTTGCCATGCCGGGCAAAGGTAGTGGTCGTATATAACTTAGTTTAACTTTAAAAGTTTATTTTTTGGACTCACACGTCAAAATTTATAGTTTAACTTTAAACTTAACCTTTTAGCTTTGAAGGTAAATTATGGTGCGTCAAGCCAAACGGCATTTCGGACGTTGACGGCCGTAACTTAAGGGTTCACGGTCCCTTACTAAAAACCAGTTTTTTTTATTGTTTCTTTAAACGCAGTTGAATGTAAACAAAGGACGGTTTGATCTTCGTGGGTGATTCATTGATTATTCACTCCAGACGGACTTTTATAAGTAGCTGAGGCTTTTGTAATTTGAGGAGTTGACTTGCTACAGCAACTCTGGGAGGTTTAATGCTTTGTGTTATCACTTAGAAACATAACTGTAAATCAGGTCTACTATTACTACACAGCCGAGACTGTTCGTAATTTAGAGGGCTCTTTTGCGAAATCCCCGTTGCCTAAAAACTCACTGTTTCTATTTTGAAATTGTTTTTGTGAACATAGCGTTGTTCAAGTTTGAATTTAATGTAAATTCCCCATGTCTTTTATAACCTAAACTAGGTGTAAAGTTACCAAATGTAAATGTAAAGTGCGATATTTTCTTCATGTTTGTTTAAAATAAAAACCAGGAGTTTTTTTAACGTCCGTCGGTTTATTCACTCGTTATTTGCTAGAAGTTAATATGTAAGATAATTCTCTTTGAAATTTAACTTAGCTAGCCTAATTCCCACCTTGGTGGCAGCGTTACCCACTATTTTATTCACTAGTCAGGTCTTAGATTAGGACTTCAATGCTCCATTCCCTACATCGGGACAGTAGCAGGTGTGCTGTTTAACCGAAAAAGTACTCGAAAGCAACACTGAGTGAAAGATAGTAAGATCCAGTTACACCAGGCGACCGACGATGCTACGAGCACCTACCCCGTCGTAGCACCCGCCGTTACAGTTGTACGATAAATTGTCATGTTTTATTAAAATACTAAAGAAAGTTCTTTTAAACGACAGTTTGACTCCAGAGTCCGATTTAATTTGCAAGGGTTAAATAATTACAATTCATTTTTATTCTAACTCCTAGGTAGGCATTTAAATACACACCCATCGTGGTGGCAGCGAACCATGATTAGATAGTACAGAAATTTTAGTTAGGACGTAGACGCTGTTCTCCTAACCGTGTAGGAGACACGCTATTCTGTTTTTCTGTGAAAGTAAAAACCACCACTTATGAGTACTTCCAAATTAACCGCAACTTAACCAGATGTCAGGGCTATATACAGTAGGCACCTCAAGACCCTGTAAGCGCTGCTACAGTTGCGTGCATCTAAAATATCGATCGTGTTGTCGCATGCGATCGGCCAGCTAAGGCCGTTAGACGTTTGAGTTACTCACAGCCAACACAGCTGTCTCAATCGGCTGCGAGTCGAAATGGATAAGCACTATCTGTCGGCATTAATTTCTGCATGTTCCAGCAAAACAATGGTGGTCTCCGTATCGTGTTTTGGTAATGCAGTAATTAAATTGTTGTATCGGACTTATGTAACGTATTCCTACCGCAATTCTTGTGTTTAGTTATCGTGTAAGTGATCCAAAAGTAAAACATGCATGTCAAAATGGTTGTAATTGCCCTTTAAGTAATTCCGAGTGGTCAAGCTTGGACAACAACATGCATAGGTCGTAAGGGGAAGCATCAAAGTGGGAAAGAAAAACAGAGGACTGGGAGGGAAATTCTCCCACAAAGCCCCCCATTCTCCTAACGGTGGAATAAGGCTTAGACCATGTCGGAAAAATAATTAAAACCTCGTTAGCCAGAGAGGAGGAGGAGTTGTCTTTCGACATTAATAAGTTATAGAAAACGTTAATTTTTTCAACTCTTCATTAGTAGTAAATGTTAAGGATTTAGTTGTGAAATATTGTGCATGCATAACAGCATACAATAAAGTACAATAAAATTATCTTAACTCAACATTGCATTTAAAGATACGTTTGTAGTTAGGCTATTCAAAATCAATAAACATTTGCTTCAATAAGCGCAATTTGCAAAGGGGAATATTCTGGATCCAAACCCTTTAAGCCTGCAGATGCACGACAAGTAGAGGCAGAAGCGGCGTTAAGAGTGTTGGTTTTCGTCCCTTGCAAGCAACTTTAGCTGTGCTAACTAATGATAGGACGGTAGCGCTGACGTTTGGACTTTGCTGTTGAACTAGTGGTTCCAGAAACAACAGTGGCCGTAAGCGAGGTGCCACTATTCAGAGACATGGACGATGGCCGTAGAATGAGCTACTACAGTCGTATGTATATCCTGTTCAAGTGGCAAGGGTTATCGTGCCCTGAACTATCTTGGCGAATACTCTCTATGCCAGACAAGGTGACGGCAGAAGAGCGTCGGGGTGTTGTGTCGGTATGAGGCTCAGCCACTCCGGGATGTGACGTAGTGTCATTAGAGAAATCATGTTTAGAAGGAGATGTCAATATGAGAGCCCACTTTCCACTAATAAATCTTCAACCCCTGGCCTGCCCCATCATTTACATCTAATTCACCCAAAAATACAGCAGCTCCTCACTTCCAGATGGAAGAACATCATGAGCGACCCACCATCACATACGTATGAAGGTCACTGGTCCGGAGCAGTAATTTCAAAAACGTAAACAACCAAAAGCATCTCTAATGTGATCGTTCGAAGACCGAACCCTTGAGAAATCTGTCTGATGAAGTTAAACCTCTGTTGACCTTGAGGTTATGTTTGTCGAAAATTTAGCAACAAACAAACATTAGTGTTTGTGCCATAACTTTAAAAAGTATGTTATATCATTACTGATTATCATACGGTGTTGGTAAGACAGTGGGTGCAGTCACATTTTCCAGTAAGCTGTTCCACTATTTAATCCATCGATACGAAAAAGAGTTCCTTACAGTGTTATAGTGATAGATCTGTAACTTTTTTGTTAAGTTTCATTGAACATTGAATAATTTTGGAATCCTTGATAAACAGTGGGTTTCAGAATAGGATTCCACATTCAACTATGGGACGAATATGTGTCTTAAATAATGAAATTAGGATCAATGCATTGTGATGGTGTGAGCCACACGGCACGCCAAATTATCACAAATGAACAAACCATCACAGTGGTTTAACTGAAGCCTCTCGCGTAGAGGCTAGGATCAGTCAAGTGGCCATTACCATTAACGTGGGAGACAAGCGATAGCTGCGACCGCGTGCACAGGTGCACGATAGCTTGGCATATAAGTGCCTTAGTAGAAGAGTAAATGATGTAAAACCTAACTGTGTGTGATTATTGTGGACTGAGTAATAATCCTAATCTCGGGGTCATGGGTTCGAGCCTCACTGTCGGTGCCAAATTACTGTTAGGATTATTACTCAGTCCACAATGATCACGCACAGTTAGGTTTTACATCATTTTCTCTTCTACTAACACACTTATGTGCCAAGCATTCGTGCACCTGTGCACGCCGTCGCAGCTATTGCTTGTTTCCTACGTTAATCATAATAGCCGCTCGACTGATCGTAGCCTCTATGCGCGAGGCTGCAGTTAAACCACTGTGATGGTGTGTTCGTTTCGTTTGCCGTGGGGCTCACACCATGACAGCATTAGCTTTTTGAACAATAGCGCTCTTATTGCACAAGGACTAATTCGAAATCCGGTGTCATCCAACTTAACAAACATGATGCCAAAGCCGAAATGGACGGATGGATGGCATCGAACACGCACAATCTGTTGGCCAGTCCACTGGAGCGCAATGCGCATGGTTTCTTTAATTTTTGTAAATGTTCAGATGAACCAGTATTCATGAATAAATTGAATGCATACGTTGCTAACTTAACGGGAATGGCAACAGCACGATGTTAAAGCAAAAACCTAAAAAAATATGTTTTTATATGTTATTTTTGCTTAAAATAAAGTTCCAAATTTTTTTGTAAATTGGCTTTTACCCCTGTAACACTGTTGTTCTGTTTCTGAAGGTCAAAGCTCTCTCGACGCAAGTCACTACAAAGTCCCATTTGAACGGGAGCAGTGTGAAGATTTCCAGTTACACTCAGGCATAGTCCGAATTTTTTCCGATCAAGTTTCTTTTGCAAGTTACTCTCGCAAGACCAAATTTCATTGCTTTTTGTATAGTGTCTTAAATGTGTTACAGCAGTCAAGATGTGGTGGCCTTGATACAATAAATGTATCACAGCTATCATTACTGCATAAAGTATCTGTGATGTAGGCTATGTGGGGAAACCTGCATGCTAGTGGAACGCGGCGAGCGCTTAGTCATATGTGCGGCTGAAGGCTTTATTGAAAATAATGTCTGGTCAACATCCATGTTCCAAACTAGCAAATATACTGCAAGTCTAGTCATAATAGCGGACTGAGTTAGTGTGTCACCTTAACAATGTGAAGTTATCATTATTGAAACAATTGTATGTGTGCCTGTGTATGCAGCTGTGAGCGTGTCTTCTCCATTTTTATATGGACTTTGACCACTTTATTGAAACTGGATGAAGTGTATAGTGTAGCGATGTAACGCTGGCTGCACATCATAATTTGAATTAATGCTGCTTTCAAACTTGTCTGTAGTGCAAATAGTCTTTCATGGTTAATGCTTGATAAAGTGTCTTTAAAAAATACAATAGTTTGGCAGGGCATTACTAAAAAACAAAAAAACTAGGTACAAGTTGTATATTTTATTTCTTTTTCTGTGAATGGCTAATGTTGTTTATGCCCATCCAACACTGCATTTTACTGTGCAATAGTCAGTTGCTCGTTGGCCAATGGGAAAAACTAGTTTCACAGCATTGGCGTTATTCAAGTAACTTGTTATAATCATCAAGTTCACTCATATAAGTGTAATTTCATGTCTCACACCGTGCTCACATAAACACTTGTTATAAGAAAAACATATTTTGTTTATTTTTTAATGCAGCTGCAGTAACGAATACTGTTAGAAGGAAAAAGAAGTGCTAACTACAAATCTAGGCTGTACAACTAATGATACACTGAAATTCCACAAGAATAACTTGAACAAGTTTTAGAGCAATTGTAAACACTTATCGTACATTAGAATCAAATTGAGCAGTCAGCACTTATAACAATACTCAGTTAATTCCAGACCATTGTTTCGTTAAATGTGCAGCCGACTAACACAGCCCTGTTTTTTTAAATGGCATTAACTGCTTATGCACTCATGCAAAATTTGGTTTTTGTCAAACAACTGACTTTCAACAGGTTACACTGTTTTATTTACACCATTGTGCTACATATGAATAAAATGTGTACGCCATTGAGTTTTAGCAAATCATGAAGTATACAGCTAATTGATTTGTGATTTTTTTTTTTAGCAGAAATAAATCTACAGATTATGGTTGCAATCTTTGATTTGAGAAACCAAAATCTGCAAATGGTTGGTAGACAGTAGCAACAGTAATTCCTTGAATTACATTGTTCTTTAATACCGTATGTTAGCATACAGTACGAAAGTGAATACATGTGCCATATTACTTGACTAGGGATAGTCATCAACTAGTATTTTACGTTTCGTTAGGTGTGTACATGACAGTTTGTTGTTGCAGTGACAAGTATAGATTTAAGTTAGATAAACTGCAGGACAGAGTTTTGAATCATGGACAGGTTTGCTTGTCGATACTCAAATTATTTTTTATGTATTATTATTACTATTGTAGTAACTTATTGACATTGTGTATGATTAGACATGTACCATAATCCGATTAGTGTACAGTTCGTAAATAATTTATCCTAAAACGCTTACTTCTTTAAACCAACTTTATTACCAGTAGAGGTAACCGGCCGTAGATATACTGGCTTTAAGGAAGGCCAAAGGCAACTAGAGAAACTGATGGATAGGACTAAAAAAAGAGATGGCTATGCTGTTGTTGCCACTGTTGCATACTTTTCAGTCGTAGCATTTTGCTCCAATTAGCATTCCTGAGGAATAACGTTAAATTCTGTGGTGCTGGCCTAGCCTATGTGCATCTATCTACATTGCTGGGATTTGTGTAAAGAATAAAAAGTGCTAACAAGCTATGTTCGTTACAAAGATGGTGAGCCAGACGCAAACAATACGATCTAAGAGGTGGTTCTATTTCTGGTACATCCTTATAATACCAATTTATGGTACAATAGCAGATTTTGGTTCTGCGTAGTTTTACACCTTGTTGGCAGTTATGTAAAGTGTACAGTAATCAGTAATGAAGATATAGCATTTCACATTGTGTACGTAAATATTAGACTCATGTGTTCAGTTGAGGTTCAACAGGTGTTCAGTTTGCATCTGGTATATTTTGGAGGTTAAGCCTTACGGTTTGTTTAAATGTACATATAAGTCGGCTGATTTTTGAGTTTACTACTTTCTTAATCTCAGAAGTATTAAAAGCTGTGCAAGCATTTTAAAAGTTTCAAATTCCATTACTCAGTTTTCGATGCAAAATTAAACATTTGTAGAGTACAGTAATGTTGTTGAATACACCAATCTTTAGTGAATGCAAAATTTCACTATTAATGATTTATGGTGAGAAATACATGTACGGGGTTACATTGGTAAAAAGAAACTTTGAACTAATACATAGTTTATTAGAGTATTTGAATTTGCATATGAAATAACAGGGTTTGGAACTGAAGTAAGATTTAATATATTAACTGATGAACAATGTTGTAAATTACTAAATGTGTGATTTGGTTTGAAGAGCTGAATTTTATAATGAAAAGAAATATCTTTTCATCTGCTATGACTAAATGAATGCAGGCTATTATAGCTAAGCAGAAGATGTTTTAATCCATGATACTACACTTTCACACATTTTGTATAAAGCGTTCCCCTTTGTCCCTTTTTTTTTTAGATTTTGTGTAAACCCATTTTCTTTTCATTTTTCAGAAAATGTCGGCGGTATTCTACGTAAGGGATTATTAATACATGAAACTTTTTGACTTGATTTGTGTGTTATGGTGTAGGTGTAAAATGCCGAAAGTAATTTTTATCTGGGACCATTAACACTTGCTTGCTAATAACGTAAAACAGTTTTGGTGTGATGTCAGCAAAGTTCACTCATGTTCACTCACCAAACCAATAAAAAATTGTATTAAGCTAGTGAATTTTGATGCAAAAATCATACATAGTGTTCTGTGTAACGTACTTTATGTGGTAACCAAAGTAGTTAATGACTAGTTGAAAATTAAATATATTTTGCATTTCAAAATATTTTCCCATCACTAAAAATTCTGAAACTAAGATAGGTACTAGCAGGAGATCATAAATGTGGAGTGAGAGTATCCATGTTGTAACTCTCAAGTCTTAATTCCACCCCTTGTCAAAAGGAGGTCTGGGATAAAAGCTGCTTATTTCACATCTCCAAAATCTGATTTTAACAAAGCAATACTAACGGGCGTTAAATTCCCGTCACGTACGAGAACTGGCACCGACAGAAGGAGGGACATGCAATTTCCATCCCCCCCCTCGTCGGGCGGCTGTAGCTTGAGAAACGAAGCTCCTTCCTTAATTCAAGGTCATTTTAACACCACTGCTTGCAAACTGCCAAGTTCTTGGACTAATTTCAGCAAAAGTGATAGTTTTCATACATATTTGTTAGGCGTAATTTTAAACTTACGTTTTCTGCAAAAGTGGGTCAATCTTTGATGACGGCCGCATGTGGTCGCGACTCGGAACGAGTGGTGGAACGTGGAGTAGAATATCTTAGAGACTCCACTTATGCCACTTGCAGTACTAGACAGTTTGGCGCAATTTTACACCTGTACCTCGTACATAGATACTGCTTTTGTTATGAAAGAAAATGAATAAGGGGAGGGAAATGTTGCCCATGCATTCACATCGTCAGTAGGCTGTGTACTATTAAGGAACAAGTTCAAAAAAGGGGGGAAAATGTGAAAATTCAAGTGGCGAGTTGTATGCTCTCTAGTTACGTTAGGGGTCCAGTATTTGAAACCAGCTAAGTTATACAAAGTGACATAAATTCCAAGTTCGTGACTAAAAGAAGTATTCGAGATATGTTATAGCTTGAAATGGAGTAGATCAAATACATTCCTTGGTGTTTCTCGATTTCTGGATGTTCAGTTACTGTTTGTAATTTCGTTAATGTTTTAAAATGTATATTGTTGAAATTTGGTGCAGTGTGTAATCGCGCATTGCGGTGACTTTCACATTTTATCAGTTTTGGATCTGTAAAGTAAGGTGAAAAAAATGATTGCGATAGGGCATTGTAAACAGCTGGATTTGCTATCATTAATTTAAGGAAACTTTTCAGTAATAATTCTGTGTAATTTAATTCCACTGTGCACTAATTGTGTAAATATTGGTGTCAGTTATTGGTATTGTAGAAACATCTAGTTAAAAATGCCTTCACATATGTTAACGCTTGCTACTTGTCAAATTATGTGGTCTGTATCAAGTAGCATGCATCTAGGAAATTGAAGCCTACACTGTAGCTCAATTGTGGTGGGGATTTTATCATTAACTTAAAAAAATCATTCTGCCACTCATAGTGGATTTTCTCAGTTTTGGTAAACAATTGCTGAAAACAATTCTTTGTTTGCAGCAAAACATTTAAATAGAAATTTGGTAGAGATGCTGACATAAATACAAACGTGCTCAGCGTGCTTTTATACTGGGCAATTTTATACTGTATTAAAAACTCGACCAAGAAAAGAGAAGCAAACCTCGTGAGAATGTTTGGCCAATGTATTTAAACGAGTTTGTTCGCAGCTCAGTACCAGTTGCAAAAGTAGCTCATTATTGCTCCACTTACTTCAGTCTTAACTTCAAATAAATTGGATATGAAATTGAAAAACAAAGCATTCAGTATCTGAAATGCAAGAAATTACACAATGGTGTTGGCAATTCTCACGTTGGTACCCATTTGTACGATCTGGCTGGCATTAAGAATCTGGTTACAGTGCATAAAGAAGCGAGATGAAATAAAATTACACACTTTGTAATATTGTAAATGTTCTTTGTTTGGTATTACTATTATGGGAATTTTTTCATACCATTAGTAATACATTTCGTCAGAATTATTCGGAATGTTCTGCACCCGGAAGACTAAATAAAGCTCTAATGTATTTCTGTTGATGCGGGTTATACAATTTTTTGTCTCTGTACAAAGTATTTATTTTTTTGCTTGTGCTTATTGTACAAACATTATACATTAAATGTATTTATATATAAATAAATAGTCAGCCATGTTGTTCCTGCTACAAGTGGTTGTTTCCTTTTTAGTGTTTATTTCCATTTTCAAAAACTGGAACGAAGAAAGGAAGACACTGTAACAAGAATTGTAAAGTGGCATTTAATAATTCATGTCACATACCATGTATCAAATTGGGACTCACCAAGGATGAGCCAAAATCAGAATTCACTAGTATTTATTCACAATTATCAGAGTTGTTCTAATCGGAATTAATAGTCATTAATTAGGCTAGTAGTGATATACAATATGACATTAATTTAAGTTCTCACTGCACATTCAGTAATTATTATTATTATTGTCAATATTATCAATGTCTTAAATATCATTAATATCATCAAAACTCTCTTAGTAATTCAATTTGGGCAAGAACTTTCCAGTAATCAATTTAAGTTCCA
Organism: Lithobius niger; assembly: GCA_023313725.1. NCBI lineage: Eukaryota > Metazoa > Arthropoda > Chilopoda > Lithobiomorpha > Lithobiidae > Lithobius > Lithobius niger. The sequence goes on along the minus strand of JAHWFP010092710.1, from coordinate 19,609 downwards.
CACATTCATTCCTGTATTATCAGCTACATTAGTACAGTTATTATCATGGGCTACTTATCTTATTATTGGGCTCCAGCTCTGCTTGATCATGGCTTCACTGACTGAGAATCCATGCCAGTCCGTTCTAAATATATGAAAAGATTACTAGTATCTGTATATGGCTAAGCTCAACTTAGGAGAGAAAGGCCATTAAGATACCCTACTCTGAAAATGACTTCATTGTTGTTAGTTTTATTTCAGCAAAAATCGGCAAGCAGGGTTTACTGTGGCTTTTTATAGCCGACGAAAATATAAATTACCTATTTTTGTAGTGATTCCCTCCTTTTGAGCTATTATTTCCCTGGAAGCTTGAAAGTTGGCTTCCCAGCCGGGCTTGTACTACTGCGCATGCGCAAAGATGGGCTGGCTATATAAACTCGGCGCAGCCGTCCGATGGCATCATTTCTCCTAGGGCGCTCACGTCAACGTGATCGCCTTGAGCTACTCCATCCTCTCCTCGATCTGCCGGTCCTGCGATCCTCGTCCTCTCTACGATCCGCCCTTGTCCGCTCCCGCAGGATGTCTTCTAAGATTCTACCGGTTGAGGCTCCGCTATCGGCGATTCCTTCTACAGTCCTTGGATCCGCAGGCCGGAGGGCCACTCCGTCCTCCCCTAGGATCAGGGTAATTCCTCCTACCATGGTGGCACATCGTCAGTCCGGACGCATTCCTACTCACCGATCCTCTGCTGGTCGACAGCCACTCAACCTGCCGTCCGCTGCCTTCCCGGCGTTCATTACCTCATTTCCTGCTGGAGAAACCAGTGGTGCCTTTCGTAGAGGCCGATCCACCTCAGGTCGTATGCCATACATCTCGCAGGCGCCATATCCTCTTGCCATTTATATTCTTCAACAGTTGGTCCCTCGGTCCTCGGACGTACGCTACGCTATCTGCCTCAGTCCTTACCTTCACCAGCTTTCGCTGCTCCTCTTGGATCATCAGCCAGCCTTCACCTACCTTTCACCCACCATACTCCATCCGCCTGCCCGTTCCCTTTCCAACTTTTCAACGACGCTTCTGCATTCCTGTCCTTTCAGCAGCATGCTTGTCCTCTCTCCATCCTCTCCACACAGAACCACCGGTCCTCAGGGCCAGCTGGCTTCACCATCCTACGCGTCACTGCATATTCTCTCTGCACTGCCTTCTTGGATTGGACCACTTCACCACCTGCTGTCGACTTCCGCCTTCTTTCTCCTCCAGAATTTTATGCTGTTGTTTAACCAAGGCATATGATATCCCTTCGCGCAGCCACCATCTGCGCATCATACTGCGTAGCCTTACTTTCTCGTTTAAACTCTCCATGCTGTTCACTTCGATCCCAGCTGTGCGCCGTCCGCTGCGTCCTATCCTATCCTCCTTTGACCGTCCTCATGCCTCGTGCCAAAGGGACGCCGAGGGATGGATCCTCATTCCGCACTCCTTGCTCCGCATCCCTTCCGATCCCTTCAGTAGCGGATAATGTAGAGATTCTTGAAGTTACTTCGGACCAGGATTCATTGAAGCAGCTCGTCCGCCGCACAATCCTTTTCTTTCCAAACCATCCGCTCCGTTGCCTTGTGACACTGCAGCCACGTCCCCGATCCCTTCAGTCAGCCTCTGCCAGCACGGGACCTGCGATCCCTTGCTAATGAACCAAGAAACATTATGCTTGCCTCAACTTACAGCCCGGAAGGTTGCTGCCAAGTTGGCCTCCCCTGTGGTCCGCAACTCACTCCTCTTGACTAATACTCGCACTCGTCCCATCCTTCGGTAACAGGACACTCGGCGGACCAACGATCCGCTTACTCCGTCCCACGTTCATACCCTCATGGACTCATCACTCCAAACTTTTACACAGAAGACTCCAGTCTCCGATTACATTTCAGCCTGGCTTGCTTCGATTCCTAAGTATCACAAGCCTTCCCTCGACAATGTAGGACCTTTGTCCGCCCCAGACGAACCGTCCCGTCCTATCCCAACCACCCCCACTCTTACGTCCGCTCACAGACGCAACAATTCTTCCATGAGAAGCACACATCCTTTTCAGAAAACTCGGTCCTCAGTCCTGTCCGTTTTCAGAAGACTAGGTTCTCCGTCCCGTCCTATCCTCGGGCCTCCGTCCTATCCCATCCTCGTTCCCTTCTTCATCAGTTCATGGCTTGTCGCCTCCCCAAACATTACAATCCCCTGAATTGTACGTTTATGCACACGTAAAAAAAAAGGGGGGGGGCACGAGGACACAACTGCACAGCATAGTTCACCATGTCCACCTCTTCTTCATCTGAAGATCCTGTTACCCGAAGTTACATCAACCAAAAAAAAAAAACCCTCTCCGGGTCCGCTGGTCCTCAAGACCAGCAGGCTTCACCATCCCGTAGGACGTGTCCTACTCATCGTCGATCTTAGGATGCTCGATCCTCATCCCTACTAGGATGCTCTCTACAGGGATCTCCCGGTTGAAGCTTCACTCCCGGCTACCTTCATTCCGGCTTCAGGGGCAGCTGGAAGAAGGACCGGTCCATTCTCTCCTCGGTCAAGGATGCATCCGCTATCCTCCTAGTACGGCTGTCCTCCTTTCCGTCTGAAGCAACTAGAGGTACCTTTCGTAAGGGCCGATCCAATATGGACCACATCCCCTACATTTCGCATGCAACCTCCTCCAGGACGACCATCCGCTTTCTACCTGCCTTATGTCCACAAAGACTCTCCTCCGTGCTGTCAATAATACATACTCCTATGAGCTCGAACTGATAAACCGTCGTTGTCATTCCCTTCTTATGAACTATGCTCGGATCCGTGTACACGACGCCTGGGTTTCGTCAATTCCTGCATTTCCACCTTGAAGGACCTACTACTGTGCCCGTTCCCACATTTGACGTCTAAGACTTGTCCCATCCTCTGCCACAATCCGTTCACCGCTTCGTCCTCGTCCTACAGACATACCTTCATCACCGTCCCTAGCTGCGCTTTACCAAGCAGCTCCTTCACCGTTACCGTCCCTATCCATCTGGCCCTCAATTGTTGTAAGCATTCTCAGGACGCACAAGACACTATCTTGCTGTGACCTTTTCTTTCTAGCTAAACGCGGATGCGCAGTTGGCTCCGTTATGTACTGTGTTTCAAACACAAAAACAAACACTCAAGTTCGACAGATGGCAACCCATGCTTGACAACGGACAGCTTAGCGTCCGCCCCTCTTGCATCTTAGGCGTTTTTGCACACAGCCTTCACGTCAATGCATCCTCAACTACATGCAACCTGGTCTACATCACTTTTAGTAGTATGTTTGTGTACCGTCCGCACATACTACAAACAAATACACACCCAATCCCGTACGTCCACCTCACCAATCTCTCCATCCGTTTCCTGGTTGCCACTTCAAGATCCTTCATCCAAGACCACAGGCGTAGCACTAGTTTCCGTGTCCTTCCCTAAACGACATTCCCGTCTGTCTCTTGTTCCTCAACACAACGATCTTCAGCATGGATTCCACTTCATCCGCCTCCTATGTGGGGACGATACAATCGCGGTCCTCGCCTCCCTGTTAGGACCTTATCCTCACAATTTCAGCTTTATGAAACAATACTTTCACCCTTTTACAAAGTGTCTAGCATTCAACAACCAGCGTCTCTTCTTCCTCTGGAAAACCAGCGGCCTTCTTGATTCAACTTCGAAACTGTGCTCCACATTTCCAGTTTACCACGGTCTGTCCTGCGGACAGTGGCCGTTCCTCACATCTGCTGCGAGTTCGCCGCATCATGCGCTCGCCACGCACATTCTCACTTTCCACATCCGGACGGTATCCACTCTTCATGTCTTCTGATCATAAGGACACTCATCATCCGCTTGCCCACTTCACACACTTTCCAGAAGTTTCCTAAAGAACTTACAACGACATGCGCCATCCGCCTGTCTGCTTCACACTTGGGAGCACCATCATTCCCAAAAAGTAGGCGATTTTGAAACTTTTATCTGATTTCCTATCTTGTACCCCACGGTGTCAGGGCCCTGTTTGCGGTTCCTTCTTCTGCTTCTTTAACCAATATTAATAAATATTACATTTTACCGCACTGCCCAACCTCACAGAAGGATTTCGTCCTTCCGAAACAACGGATCACTCCTCGGTCCGCATATCGTTTCGGCTGTCAGTGACATTGGTTCGGGACTCAAGGTTGTCTTCACCAGGGACTAGTTCCCGGGGACGCCGGCTTATACGAGAGGGGATAACGTACCTAGCCCTCCTCCGGGTTACAAAGTCCGCTATAAAAATAGGTAATGTATATTTTTGTCGGCTATAAATCGACGAAAATTGCAGGGCCTGCATCTGCTTAATTTTAGTTTTTATTGCCTAACCGAAATATACATTACCCTAACTCCCACCCAGGCCTCCCATCCATTATCTAGGTTCTGGGTGCGGAGAAATAATGCCATCGGACGGCTGCGCCGAGTTTATAAAGCCAGCCCATCCTTGCGCATGTGTAGTAGTACAAGCCCGGCTGGGAAGCCAACTTTCAAGCTTCTAGGGGAATAATAGCTCAAAAGGGGAAAATCGCTATAAAAATAGGTAACGTATATTTTCGGTTAGGCAATGAAAACTAAAATTAAGCAGGTGCAGGCCCTGCAATTTTAGTCTTTTTGAAGATATCGAAGTCACAAAATCCACTTGTATCCACGTTTTGTGTGTTGGCCTCGTCTTAGTTCTTACTTAAATAAGGCCTAAGACAGAAATTTAATTTTTTTAAATTGCTTCTTAGACCTAAAATGGCATGTACTGAATTTAAAGTCTTATGTTAAATGTAATTTTAAACCAAATTACGGATGTGGTTGAGAGTGCTGCTTACAATTTGTATGTTGTTAATTTAACAGTGGCGAGTGGGTTTAAGATATGGTAAGTTAGAATTTAAAGGAAAATATTGGCGAGACCATTTAACATGCATCCAACGTTATTGAGTTTTACTACGAGCAGAGACACTGATCTTTACATCATATTGCCGGGATAAGCTAATGTAGTGCGTGGCACTAAGTACATTTAAAAAAAAACAATAAGCACCAAGATCATTTCTTCATTAAAAAGGCTAAATAGGCTTCTACACTATAAAAAATAGAGGCCAACACTAATTTTAGCAATTGAGCCTCTAAATACAAAATTAGAGGCCAACAGTTTTTCACAGTTCAAACACTCCCTGTTGTTGGGCTCTCTTTTGCCTCAACAAAACACGCAAAAGTACATGTTAGCCTACGGAACTTTTAAGTCCTTGGGCCTATTAGAATTTAGACGCAGATGTAATGGATTGTGAAGTAACATTTTAATTCGATGAAATACAATTTACATGGTCAAATTTCTGGAGAGAAGATGGAAGCCAATACCCACTGAGGTATCTCTGTACCAACATTGAATCGAGAGATTAACAATGTTACACACAATGCCAGTTGAGATAACTACACATTGCATTACTTCGCGCACAGCTGACCTTATAAACTACAATTACAGATTGATTTATGCTTACGCTGGTGCTGTGCATGCAGTTTACATTTATTATATTGAATACTATTTATGCACGCACTACCTATTATCAATATTACTAATAAAGGATATTTGCAGCTAGTCAACAGTCCAAATTGTCCTTAAATTTGCACTCAGAAATTTAATACTCCCCCACAATTTGCACTGTTCGCAGCCTATAGGTGCTCTAAGTCTCTGAAAATCTTCAGACTTGCTCCATTCATTGGCTTCGTGAGAGCGTCTGCGAGCATCTCCTTTGTCGGGCAGTACACTAACTTGATGTTCCCATTTTCCAGGTGCTCCCTGATGAAATGAAATTTGATGTCAATGTGCTTGCTTCTCCGGCTAAGCTTCTCGTTCTCAACAAACTTTAGGCAACTTTGGTTATCTTCCATCATAGTTGTTGGATTGCTTTGTTCCTCGTCAGGGTCCCGTAGTAACTTAAGTAGCCATATATATTCTTGCACAGCTTCCGTTAGAGTGGCATACTCTGCTTCCGTTGATGAGAGAGTAACTCAGTTCTGTTTTCTGCTTCCCCATCTGATTGCAGCGTTGTTGAACAAGAAAACGTATCCGCTGTTTGAACGACGATCGGCTGGATCTTCGGCCCAATTTGCATCGGCGTACCCTATCAGCTCGTCTTCATGTTCTTCACCTTGTTTTCCAAGTGTGAGTCTTGAATCGCTCATCCCCTTTAGGTACCTTAAAATTCGCTTCAGTTCAGTTCAATCTTCTTTAGTTGGCGATTCGACTTTTCTAGTGAGTAAACTTACTCCGCTATCGGATCTCGAACAAACTGCGATATACATCAAAGCTCCAATAAAGCTTCCGTGCTTGAGATTCTATTCCATTGGTTCGGTCTTGTTGGGATTCTTTAAATAACCTGGGTCGACTGGATACTTCGAAACGTGAGCGTCCTCCATCCCATACATAATGAGTAGCCTTTTCATGTATCCACTCTGACGTATTGGAAATAATCCCTCTTCTTTTAAGATGATTTGAAGACCCAGCCAAGGTTGATTGATTCGCTCTCCAAGGTTTTTGATTAATGTTGTATCCACGCTTCCAATTGCTGCGTCATCAATGTACAGTATGACTCCTATCCATGTATCTTGGTGGGTCATGGTGTACTAACATGGATCATTTTCACCTTGCTTGAAGCCTTACTTGGTTAGAATACTGTGCATTTGTAATGATTTTACAATTTACATTATTGTTTTTGTGTGTTTAAGACTTAATTAATAGCATCACTAATTTCCTTATTAATTATTGTAATTAATTTGATTAATTAATTAATTTGATTAATTCCGTTGTCCTGTGTGAATAACGCACTTTTTACGTGGTTCAGTCAAAAGCGTAGTGAAGGAGTACCTGTGTCTGGGCCCATGGTACAAGAAAAAGCAAAAATGTTGAATGAAAAATTAGGAGGCGGTAACAATTTCAAAGCAAGTAACGGATATTTGGACAGGTTCAAACATCGTCACGGTGTGCGTCAATTAGTCACGGTGTGCGTTAATAGCATCACTAATTTCCTTATTAATTATTGTAATTAATTTGATTAATTAACTAACTAACTAATTAATCAACACAAGGCATTAATGAAACCATCAACCACTACTTTGTATGATTATAATTCTGCACTCATTTTATTCTTACCCAAACAAGCTCTTGCTGCAGTATGCCTGATATAGGCTAGTGGGTGGACTGGGTTTTCCCCAGGAGCTGTTGCTTGGTAACTAGTTCTCCCAACTGATGGAGCCACTTGTATTCCGATGTTGAGTAGAGCAAAGTCTATCAATCAGTATGAATAGTCATGCTTTAACCCAAGTGTAGGTTTCATATATATAGGGGAAATAAAGCTTGGTGGGCTTCTTCTTGCCAGGGTGTTCTTCTGCTGCAGTTCCATCCGTGGAGTGATCTTGGGGGAGACTTGAAGCCACTGGGGATTGTCTGGATCCACTTGCCAGCCAACCTTATTTCAGATAAGTGAATTATAAGCTTGAATGAAGCCTTGTGTGCAGTCTAGTATTTGACCAGTTGAGTTCCTTAGAATTGAGTGAGAGCCTATTGTGCTTGAGACATGTTGTATTTGTAAAGTGTTGGTTAAGTTTATCCATGGTTTAGCTTTGGTTATTGAAACTGCTCAAAGTGTTAAGGAAGGATTTGTACTCTTGTGATTTTAGTATTGGGTGCACTCATACTTGCACCATTGCTGTTAGCTATCAAGCTCCTTGTTGGCCTAATACCTGTGAAATCGAAATAATCTGACTTACCAGTAATTATTAGTATTGTCTAATTGTTTGAGATTTGAGAATTGACTTGTTAATAAACCCACGTGACTTTGTGTCTTGATCAATTTGTTCTTCCTGAATCATCTTAACACAGACATTGACTAGACATTTACTCCTATGTCCAGCAAATTTTCAACAACTAACTGTTGTCATCATCAGGGTTTTAAGGTTGATTTAGTCCCTGATCACTTCTTGCTTCAACGTTGTTTACAAGCGCCGTTTTCGAATTCGCCGGTAAACGTGGCCTACTACATTTGTCGGGCCGTTGCACATGAGCATTTTGCTCGCTTAGTTCCATCGCCTACTCAATTCTCGTTCCAGTCCGACGTTAACCAGGTGGCACACGTTAGGATTTGATGGTCCTTGAATGTTCATGAGTGGTTTTTTATGCAATTCATGTTGTTTAATTGCTACTGATTCCAGACACCTAAGATATTTATCTCTTGCTGAGTTTGAGCACAAAAGCGTCCTGGTTTTTTTCCCAATCTATTTTGTGACGTGTCTCCACGCAATGCACTGCTATTCCGTTGTCCTACTTATTTCTTACATTTGCCATGTGTTGTGCCAGTCTCACTCGTACTCCTTTTTTGGTCTCACCAATATATACTGTCTCACAGTCTGTTTTTTTTTTCTTTTCGGAATTACGTCATGTTCCACAGTACGAACTTCAACAAAGTTTTTCGTCACAGATATTGAATATATCAAAAATTGTCAAATACCGCAAGTAATTTTCGTTATACTGGTGTCAGAGAGGTATTGATTCAATTGTGGCAAATCAAGGGAAAAGCAAATTATCCAGACATTTGGGTTAACTCATTTAAAAGGCTTTGGAAATTTGAAAATGTGAAATTTTTTTTCACTACTTTACTGGTAAGACATTTGTTGTAGGGAAATTAGTCAGCACTCTTCAGAATATTATTTTGTTTTGGAAAAAAAAAGCCAGTATCCGTCGTAGGGGTAGAGTTTCCCTCAGATTAGCCACAGTTTTGTCCAGGGTTCGGCCTATTCGTAGGCGCATTTTTAACAGCGATGGCGAACAATCTATTTCTAAGGCAACTCCCCCAAGTACTTTGCCGGGCCACCGTTGAGGTACGGTGCGTAGGCTACCTTACTCGCCCTCTGTCTGTTCTCAGCCCACTAACAGGATGTCAGGAGGAAAGGACACAATTGACTGTCAATACAGTGGAACCCCGATTTTCCGAACACTAATTAACCGAAGCCTCAGTTAACCGAACAGCAGTTTAAAAAAAAAATTAAAACTTAAAAAAATTCGTTTTTTTTTAATAAATTTTTTTCATAATTTTTTTTTTAATAATTTTTTTTAGTATTAACGTAGTTAACACAGTAATATTTTGATCGCCTAACATTCCTCTTATTAAAGAAAATTGAAACGACCTCAACAATTTGCAATTAAAGAAACTGCAATTAAAGTTTTCATAACTGTTTCGAATTGGCCTGCAAACGCGATCAGTTCCCAGCAAACACGATCTTTCCAATGCCAGGCGGAGCGAGCTGTTCTATTTTTAGCACGCCTGCAGGAACGAGAAAGCGGCGAGTCACAACCTTGCAATCTGTCAACGTGCTTGTCTGTCATTCAGAAAACGATCATCGCCATGGATCCGAATAGCAAGAGGATCGTACTTTCAAATGAAAAAAAGTTAGAAGAAGTTAAAATCTGGGCACAGAGTGACATCTTTAGCTAGTGAATATGGACTTGGAAAATCAACGATCGGTGATATCAAACGGGACAGTGAAAAAATTGAATTCTTTGCTGGAAGTTTCGATTGTGGAACCAAAACCAGTGGACGCTTCACAATGAAACAAGCGAAGGACAGCAAGATGGATAACGCACTTTTTACGTGGTTCAGTCAAAAGCGTAGTGAAGGAGTACCTGTGTCTGGGCCCATGGTACAGGAAAAAGCAAAAATGTTGAATGAAAAATTAGTAGGCGGTGACAATTTCAAAGCAAGTAACGGATATTTGGACAGGTTCAAACATCGTCACGGTGTGCGTCAATTAGTCGTAGAAGGCGAAAAATTGTCGGCTGACATTGAGTGTAAAGAAGCTTGTCTTCACAACCAGATTTGAGAGGAGACCTCTGCTCAAAATATCAAAAACCTGAGGGTTTATCGTTTTCGCAACGAACATTTTTTTTTCATTAGCGCTCAATAGGCATATCGGGACCTCCGTCTTCAAATCACCATATCTTCAAGAATAATGGACCAAAACGTTCGAAATTTGCGGCTCTTAATAAACAAGAATTTTATCTACAATCCTGCGGAAACAGATCCGTAAATTTCCACTTTAATAATTTTCCACAGCCTTTTGAAAAAGTCACCAAACTGACCGGCGCCGCTCGCAAATCTTCAATCGCCATTTTCAATTCCTTGTAAATAAAATTGTAATTACTTTAATTCTTTTGCAGGCATAAAGCCTACCAGCTTAGTGTTGTTTAGGGGTATTTAACTCCACATATATGTAATTGGAAACGACAACACTTGATGTTTTTATTTTAGCGAAGGCCAAGTTATTAATGAAAACTTCGACTGTTATTTTTATTATTTGCGGCTGCAATAATGTTTCCCCTATTTTCTGCGTTCTAGCATTCAGAGAATAAGCTGGTATATTTAACCTTTTCATTTTTAGTTTAATTGGGCATTAGTCTAGCAAAAACTGGGTTTCTAAACTCTACTGAGCT
>JAHWFP010092708.1:250230-277067 GCA_023313725.1 Lithobius niger | reverse complement strand
CACATTGTGACGAGAGCAAGTAGAAAATACGCAAAGTGTGTTGAAACTTTTCTAAACCGGTACTACAGCGAGCATTGAGAAAGTGCGCCATTGCTTTGGAAGCAACGATGTCAACAACAGTCATTATTTCTGACCACCGGTAATAACTGGTGCGATTTGTTGAGTGGACTGACCCAATGGTAGACGGTTCGTGCGTGGCGTCATCTGTTGGTGGAGTTGGCGTGTTTTCGTTCGTTTTGAGGAAGAAGTTATCACACCTCTAACCGGCCCAAGAATGCTCTGTTGTTGATGGAGCGCATCTGTAAATCGTCATTCATAAACAGGTAAAGTTTTATTGTAAAGCATTACCAGGCAGACTTTAAAAAGAACATTTTTGTAGGTGGAATTCAGTTAGGCTTACGTTTCTAAAGCTACTGTCGAATGAGCGGTAATTTTATCTGCGATTTAACGGTTTGTCGTATAATGTCCCGCGTAGGTGGGCTTTCCTGCTAGTCCACTTTGGTAAATGACGATAGATAAACAACGATTAGGAAACTGGCGATTGACCACGTAAATTACGATATACCGGTAAGAAGTATACATTAGCAGTAAATTATTTCAGTATATTTATCGTTTTATATTTGAATCGTGTAACTTTCGGTTTTGGCCTAGCTTCATAACGTGCGATGTGCTGCTAGAGGTGTGCGCCTCTTAAACATTTTCAACGGCAGTGGCGCTTATCTGCGTGCTGGTATACGGAGGGCGGCAGCGTTGGCGGCGTTCCCGTAAAGTATGCAGACACAAACCTGACTTTTTCGCGTCGTTAGTTGAAAATTGTTTGCTGTTTGCAGTTGCTATAGATCAGTGTTTTTATGAATTTAGATTTTCATTAACGGACGACAATTTGGTTGGTTGTTGGCTGATTAAGATACACTCCGCCTGCCTTATAACAGCCACGCGCAGATCTCCATCAGCACATGTTACCATCGCACCGTTTCGCGAGACTCTATGTAACAAGACAAGGCCAACTAATAGTAGCACGCAGCTACTAAGCTACTATCATAGATTAGAAAGTTAACTAGATATACCGTCTTACTTCTTCCCGTCCTACGGGGAGCTCTGGCGGTAGTTGCGGCTACTAATACATCTGCTAATTCTTTTGCCTTCGAAGCAGCAGAAGGCAAAGCATTGGCAGAGGTATTAGTAGCCGCAATTACCGCCAGAGCTCCGCGTAGGATGGGAAGAAGTAAGACGGTATATCTAGTTAACTTTCTAATCTATGCTACTATCTCAGTTGGCCTTGGGCGTAGTTGACGAAACAGCATGAACACAAAAATTGTGTCGTCGCAAACTGTAATGATTTTCGTATTTTAACATCACACTTTGTAATTTTTTAGGCTAGTATCTTATAATGTTTCTTCGGCGATCTATTGGCATAAATAATTTTAATTTTTACCGCATTAGTCTTTTAGATGTGTGATCTCGTGGTAATTATTAGCAAACGATTAAAAATTAATACATGCACACACACAGATGAAACATCACAATTATTGTAAGCGCGCAAAGGATTATGTAATCGTAGAATGCTATTGAAGTAGTTCCCAATATTCAAAAGAAAATCTCCTAGACACCACCACATTTTAACCCTTTAACTGCTGAATTAATTTTCTATCTCCACGAAAGTAGGGGTATCCTGGACGGGACTCGAACTAGCAACCTGGAGGAGCTCTTTAACTTCAGGCACACGCCTCTACCAACTCGGCCACGGCCGTCTCTAGAGTCTGCTTGTTAAGGGAACCTGGTATTGTTGTTGTTTCTCCATTGTTGGCCATCTCGTGCATACTTTGGACTCTGTTTTTAGGGCTCAAAGATGTGCTTGTGTTTTTGGCGAGTATACTCGTCGCCCGCACTTTAAGGGTTAAAATAGATTTTTAGCAAGGGATTGACTAACGGTAAGTAAAAAGAAGTTTGGGGCCATACTTGATGTGGAGGATCGAGAAAAATAGCGGTGGGAGGAATGTACCTTTAAGCACGTTTTTAATCATAACTTAAATGAGTGGTGGCAGTTCTACCAGGATCGTCGAGAGGAAGGCGAATACTGCCAGTTAGAATAAATGTTATGCCCCCCTTTTCCTGGGACTTTAGCTAGGGTCCGTAATATTACGACTTAAACTTTTTTTTCAACATCACTGTTCATTACTACCCTAGGTACTAAGTATACAGCTTATAAAAACAAATTCATGAATAGGCTAACAAGGGGAATTAAGAAAATGTTATATATTTTCAGATGTGGGTTACACTAGTGTTACACGTGGGGGGTCTACATGGATAAAAAAAAAGTATTACATAATTTGTGAGCGCCTAAGCCTTATATAAACATTCAACTGTTGCTTCGTATTTCAGCTCTAATTAATTTTTGTAATAAAAACCAGTAGCGTAAGAAAAATGAAGTTAAAATCAAGATTGCAGTATTTCTACTGCTGTTTAACTGCCCTTGGAATTCCATTATTTTCATTTTTTTGTATCTTTGCTTATTTTAGTCTTTCTGTGTTATTTTTTCAACCTTTGAGTCATAATTCTGGAAATTATGTTGAAAATCACGTACCGCTCATTTTTCAACGAAGGCACTAACTATGTCTTGCTAATTTCCAGTGGCTGGCTGCCACCTTCTTCAGGCACTTCGAAAAAAGTTTCTTGGTTGCTCCTTTGTGCATTGGAAATGTAATCGTTGTTTAGACATTGCTGCAGACCCGGCTCAAGGCGCACGTGAACAACGCAGCCGCGTAGGGCCCCTGGTTTAAAGTGCCCCCTACGCGGGAGCGGAGCACTCATCTTACTATAGCGAGATGGTAGATTATTGATCGAAAAATCCTTTATATTGCGTCACAGTAAAGAGAAAAACTGGGTGGAATCTGTGCTAGTGCTTTGAAATTGAGGGAATGATAGGAGTCGATTCGTTGAAGTATTGCGCGACCCGAAACCGAAATTAGTGACACTTGCAAATGTCGGCAGGTGGCAGTCTGATAGAAAATGAGGGAACCGGTGAAATGGATATTCCTTTCTTGCCTTCCCCACTCGCTTTTTCTCTGCCTTTTTACTTTTTTTTTCTTTAACTTTTATTTCCTTTGGGAAGTATGTATGTTTTTTGTTTCTTTAAGCCTATGTGGTTTTTTTTTTTTTTTTGCTGTTATAGTTAGTTCCGATTTTGTTTGCCATTTTTCCCCCGTTTTGGTGGCTGTAATTTGTCACTTTTGTAACTTTATTTACTGTTTTTGTGATTCACTGGATACTGGATAAGTGGATACAGGATACTGGATAAGTGAACTAGATATTGGCGTGAATCTTTTGAAATATGATTTTCAGTGATTCGAATCAAACACAAATGAAAAGATCGGATAAAAAATTATTTTAATGCTACTTTTGACCCTGGGGGGCCCCAGTTACTGAATGTGCGTAGGGCCCCAAATTGTCTTGAGCCAGCCCTGCATTGCTCTAGGCTTCTGATGAAGGTGAACGGTCCCCTAAAACCATTTTTCGAATTCACTGAAAATTCAAGTGGACTTATCCGAAAATTATGGTAAAGTGTTTTTTCCTAACTTTGATGTCTTCAAAAAGCCACAGTAAACACTGCTTGCCGGTTTTTGCTGTTATTAGCAGGACACAAGACATGAGCTGTGACAGTGGTTAAGAGAGTCTTCGAGACAGGGATGATTTTAGCTAGGGCCTAACACTAATGTTAATGATGGACTACTAACCTATGGGAGCCGCCAACCGCAAAGCAGATTGCCAATACCGCTGTATGGAGCGTAGCAAAGTGATAGCTAGTTTTGGACAGACATCGAGAGATCGCCATTGAATACTGGACTACTGCACTGAACTCTACTAAGGTAACTATATCACTGACAATATAATAGATTCGTTAACATATTACAAGTCTGAGCAAGAGTGATGAGCACTGTGCAGCTAGCAATGGACCGATCGTAACGGTGATGTAGCAATTAGTTCCCAACTGGCTCTGAATGTTAAAACTTCCTCTGCAACTGGATGGAGCTAATTTCAAACACATTTGGCTGTTCTAATACCATTACTCGAGTAACATGCTTTATTTAAAGTAAACACCCATCATCCAAACCATTAGCAAATACACAAATTCAACGGCCGATGCTGATGGGTTAGATTTAGAGTAATATCAGTGCCAGTGCATCGTCGAACACTACCATCTACCCAATGGCCGAACCAAAACCAATCACTTTAGGAAGCCAATGCAGACCATCCACGCCACCCAATATAATTCCTACCAACAACACAATAAAAGGAAACGAGGTTTCTCAACTTCAAGAATGTAATGGTAAAATGCAATTCGTATTTTCACTTATACTGCATGTGTGTGTTACTCTCCTTGTTTCATGAAAGACTTCTTGCCATCAGAGAAGGAAACGAAGATACGAGTGCTGTCACTTTAGCGCCGATATCTCGGATCGTCAATAATGAGACGATTCAATCTGATGAAATAAGCAGTTTTCCATTTTTCCGTAAAGTTGATTTCTGATGCATAATGTTAATTGAAAGTTCTGACTGTAAAAAAATCAACACCATCATCAGTATAAGACTAGGATTGAAATAAGTTGGGGTTTATCACCGATTAAAATTAGCGAGTGTAGAGTGGTAATCAAAGCTTTACCACTATGTATACTAGTACGTAAGAATACCAGATATGGGACATGACTTGTAGAAAAAAATGGAACGGACAATATAATGTAAAAATGTGTGCAAAATTCAAATCTATTTTGTGTGAGTAAATGTACATACGCATGAAGAGGCATACTACGTCTACAACAATTTTAACAGAATAAAGTAAGCAGAGTTAAGGGACCGTTTGCTATGTATTGCTGGGGGGGAGGAGTTTTTTTTTAACACAATACAAAAACACCCCACCCCTGACTGACTGTAGAAAAATTAATGCCTACCCCAACACGTAGATGGAAATATTTTCATCCCCCTTCCCATTCCCATAAAGATGCTCATTTACTGTTTTGCGTTATCCCTTCCATAGTTTAAGCAATAAAAAGTTTCATAATTAAAAAGTCGTACATTTTTCCCAAAAGAAATAAGCAAATAACTAATTTTGCTGCGAATTTTTGGTATTTTATGCCTGAAATTGCACTTTTACGGTGTAGACTACTAGTCTATTACAAACCTTATACCTTCATTAGATAGTGTTAATGAGCAACAACAAGCACCAAAAACTGTCAGGGCACAAATTTGAAATACTTGCTGTTCACGCAGATTCATTTTACAACAAGTTTCAATGAACAAGTTTCAACGAGGGACCAACCGGTCCTTCCCCAGACTTTAGGTGTGATCTATGCAGTCTCGAGCATGAGTTGAGAGGGTTTACGTTGGCGATAATAAAGAGAAGAGTTAGCAAACTTAAGACCACGTGAGATCCTCCTCTCGTTTGATGTAAAAGCTCTATTACCAAGATTGTCTTGTCTCACGCTTCCACTTCTAACAAAAAAAGTAAAGAAATCTCTCGCCCCCCCCCCCCCCACAGCGGTCGTTCCCGATGACTGGAAAAACGCCAACATTATCCCAATCTTCAAAGCCGGCGACTGCCAAAGCCTCAAAAAATTATCACCCCATCAGCCTGATTTCTCAAGTGGGTAAGCTCCTTGAGAAGCTAATTAAAAGTCAACTCTACAACTACTGTGAAACTGACAGTATAATCGGTACGAGGCAGCATGGTTTCCGTGCAGGGTACTCGTGTCAAAGCAACCTTCTTGAGTTCTTTGGCTACTTGTCAGACGCTGTTGTAACCATATTCCCTGCGATGTTATTCTCCCCAATATCCGAAAAGCCTTCGACACTGTTCCCCACAGCCTTATTCTCAGAAAACTCGAGAACTACGGTATCACTGGCAACCTGCTACGCTGGCTTAGAAGTTTCTCTCAGGCCTTAAAAAACGAGTGGTTTACGAGGGACGAGCTTCAGACTGGGCCCGTGTCCTCAGTGGTGTTCTGCAGGGAACAGTTCTGGGCCCCCTGATTTTCCTACTCTTTATCTACCTGCCTGACCTTGCTAAATCTCGATGTAGTCTATTCGTTGATGAAGACAAACTGTTCAAGTAAACTCCACGCTGAAGATTGTGATATCATCCAAGATGATCTTAACCAGATTGGTAACTGGGCCCTGAACAATGGCATGAAGTTCAATGCTAGCAAGTGTAAAGTTTCGATCTCGGAAATTACTCTTTACGCTCACTTTCAAAAACAGGATACTCTCAGTATCTGTCAGCAAGATACTCACAGTATCCCGTTTTTGAAAGTAAGCGTAATGAATAATTTCCGAGATCGAAATGATTCAACAGCGTTTCAAAGTAATTCAAGTAAACCTAACGGTTTATCAAGTGTGAAGTGCTTCATGTTGGTCCCAACAACCTCCATGCGACCTATTTATTGGAACTGAGCAGCTCCCTGAGGTCCTTGAGGCCAAATCCTTGGTGTGACATTTATGTCAAATCTTAAGGTCACCAGGCAATGTGCTATTGCTGCCGGCGTGCTAATATGCTGCTTGGTCGCATCAAGAAGCATTTTTCCTCCCTCCCGTAAAACACTCTACACTTCATACATCAGGCCACATCTTGAATACTGCGTCCGAGTATGGAGCCCTCAACTTATTAAAGACCAGCAGCTCCTTGAGCGCATTCAGAGGCGCACTACCAAACTTGTCCCACGACTGCATGCACTTCCATACGATGCTAGGCTCAGGGAGCTTGGCCTGACGAGCCTTTACAACCTCCGTGTTAGAGGTGACCTACTTCACACCTACAAAATTCTGAGTGGGATTGATCATACTGAGGCTAAAGGGTACTCGTGGACACCGCCTCAAGTTGCAACGCACACGTGTGAACACCAATGTTGGGAAACACTTCTTTTATATCGTGTGATTGACCACCACTGGAACCGGCTTCCTTATAATGTTGTTGAAGCCAGATGTGTTAATGGCTGGAAGGCAGCCTATGACAAAACACTTTCTGCCAAGCAGTGTACTATCTCTGCTCATCCAACCATACAAACTTGGCTTTGGTTGGGTATTTTGTTTAAGTTTAAGTGTAACAACATTATACAAATGCCAGTTGAAGATCTGCTGTCATGCGTCGCTGTTTTAATTCGGGGAAACCAACATCGATAATTTTTGGTTACTCACTTACTCAATTCTGTCAATGTCTTTTTGCAGATCCGGTGACCACACCGTACTTGCACAATACAATCACCACTACACCAACGAAATTTCAAATTTCCCTCCTCTTTGAAAGTTCGTTGGTGTAGTGGTGATGATAGTGCAAGGTTTATGACTCTTGGTGTGATGAAGAAAAATATCAGTAGAGATAGTCGAAAATTTGCAAATTTGAGTAGTGGAACTTGCTCGATTTTTGGTTTTGCGTAAGTGACTGTCTGTGTTATGAACTTCAACCAAAGTAAAATTACCGAATTGATGGTATTTTCAATTCATCAAATCCCCTGGTGTGAGACATCTGATGTATACTCAGCGGCTGAAATGTTTAAACTTTGACTCCGTGGAACTTCGACGTTTGAAGGCCGACCTTATCCTCGCTGACAAATTCCTACACAGGTTAACACCACCTGACCTATTGATACTTGAAATGAGTTCTAGTACAAAAACTAGTGGTAAGTGCAAAAAATTGACCACCCCAATTCACAAATTAAATTGTAGGTATCACTTCTTTAGCATCCGGGTGGGTGCTTTCAGCTTGGAAGCCATTGCCGGAAGTCACTGTCAATGCCCCTTCGGTCAGCTCCTTCGGGAGACTTTAGAGAGAGACAAACTGGGTCCATTCCTGCTTTGACCAGAATTTTGTTGGTTTCAACTCGTTTGGTTATAAGTGGTCAACTGACCAGTCGTGCTCTATTTCATGACGAATGTTTTATTATTATTATAATGACCGGTTCCTAAGCTTGCCATTAATTAATAGCATAAATTGTGTTTCAGTGAAAGACATAGCGGACATTGTTGATTTTCTATGTTACATATTAGCCATATTTTCATTATGTATTTTTTTCCAACAGATTTTTAGGATGACGAAGACTCTGATAGTTGTTGCTTCTCTAATACTTCACGGGATACATTTTTGTGTAGGATATTCAGTAAATGTCATTGAAAAGTTAGAAGTCTGCAATCAACTAGACTCTGCTTTGTGCGATCCAAACGGAATTCTAACTGTGTCAGATGGTTCGTATAATTTTGGGAATAGTGTACTGTCATGCATACTACATGTATGCATATTAATGAAATGAAGTGTTTGGTTTGCATTCTGTTTGGTGGTAATAATTTTGTTGCGTTCTTTATTTATTTATTTTTTTACGTAATTTTGCAATAATATTAATGCCTTGAAAAATTAATAAATGGTGATGATGGATGGGTATAAACAAAAAATGTAAATAATTTTTGTTGTTTTTAAGCATTTTGAACTGAATATCATGGTTGTGATTGAGGACCTATTTCCTATATACTTCATATGGTATCCTATACGTTTTATTTTAAAACTTCTTTTACATAATGTTTGCTGGCTCTGGAAGGGATGAGATAGTAAAAAAAAAATGTAAACATAAAAAAAAACCATTGTTAAAAAAGAAGAGAGAAACACAAGAAAATAAAAAATGCGCGCCACGCACGCGTAATCCTTTACATAATGCAATATGGATTAATATCCTGAAGAAGATAGTCGGCTGTTTATAACATCTGCAGCAGTGGACTGTTGAAAATTTGGAAGATATTGAAGTGGGGATATATTTTTAAACTTGAAATTGTGCGATTTGTGAGGTTTTAAAATGTTTTTGAACTTTCAAGGTAGTAGCTTCGACATTTTTACGATTTATTTGACTTCTGCAACAGGATTGAAATAAATTTAACAAGATAGTGTTGAATTGTTGAGTTGAGTTTATTTCAGTACAGTTTACAAGGATTTTAAAACAAATTGATTAATTAATATTATTTTCTATTAATATTATAACATTCAGTTCATTCGAACTTGTGGAAGTCAAATAAATCCTTTTTTCGTTACAGGAATACTAAGGCGCTATAATAATTATTATCTTAAAATATTATCATCTTATAATTATTATCTTATTAATTATAGTGCCTTAGTATTCCTATAATGAAAAAAGGATTTATTTGACTTCCACAAGTTCTAATGAACTGAATGTTATAATATTAAACATTATTAATACCAATTAACTGCAGTATCGAGATATCAACAATTTTTAACAGTTTCGGATAATTGTTAAAGGTGACAAGTGCTCGGTGTTGGTTTACAATGTTTATATGCCATGCTAAAAGTTTTCATCTTTTTTTTTGTTGTTTCTTAAATCACTTTCGGTAATTGCATTCATAGTAGTTTGTAGTTCAATAAAAGTGGCACTGCTATTGTTTTCTCACTGCAACCTAAATGTATCTTCCCTAATTTCTCTCGCATGAATTATTTAAACGCAGTTTCCTCTAAAGTCAACAGCAAACATACCAAAAAGGTAGAAATAAAAAGAAATCGAAACAGATGGTGCATGAAGCACCCAAACACCTAATTGCATCCACCACTACATATATTCCC
Organism: Lithobius niger; assembly: GCA_023313725.1. Taxonomy (NCBI): domain Eukaryota; kingdom Metazoa; phylum Arthropoda; class Chilopoda; order Lithobiomorpha; family Lithobiidae; genus Lithobius; species Lithobius niger. The sequence continues at coordinate 267,463 of JAHWFP010092708.1, read as the reverse complement.
CCTTTTTATTTTAGGTCTTCGAGTAGAGAGTGAACTTATTACTTGGGAATCCATCCTCACAAATCTGTGTCCCTCTTGTGAAGTTTGTAGTTCAAATTCTGATGGCTCTAATACCAGATCGAAAGTTTACATCTTGACACAAAGACAAATGTAAGTATTGTACACATAATATGGCAAATATGTGTATTAGTTTGGTTGAATTGGACCTTTCACAATAGAAGCATGAAGCTATAGGCACACTATCAGAATATAATTTAATGAAGATATTTGGTCATAGGGCTTGCCTAGTAAGAGCAATGGCCATTATTTTCTTTTCAAGTACCACATATTCGTAGGTGAGTAGTGGGATCCGTCCCACTGTCCACTTGACTATAGCCAACCAATATGCTATGCTTCACTTTGTTTAGGGCAGAATTCTTTCCCTCTCTTCCCCCCAACCCCGGCCAGCTTTTGTTAAATGATGGATCAGTTGCAATAAATAATCATAATCCGACTCTGGTTCGGGGTTCCCATCAACTCGTTGCGAGTTGGCACTTCATTATTTTTGCCTGTTCAAAGTGGCGCGCTGCCAAAGTATTTTGATAATGCGAAAGAGCTCAAGGTTTAATTGAACAGTGCTGTTAGGAATAGGAAAAACAATTGCAAAAGTTCAGAAAATTGGGATGCGTATTAAAATAGGCACCAAAATAATTGTGAACAGATCTTGTAAAAAATTGGAATCAAAATACTTTTTGATTGATGAAACCTATGATTTTCCTTCTTTTGGTGGAAACTGCAAAATAACTTAAAACTTTGTTGGTTAATATAACTGAAAATATAAAATTGGTAAAAACGTGTGTATATTTTCTTTTACAGATTGGAGCGTGCATTTACAAGGAGAGATAATAGAATGGTCGTTACAGGGAAATGTGCAAATGATATTGTTGTTGTGTTTGAGTCTTCATTCATGGATGTGAGTACGAGTCAGTTGCAAAGTATCAACAAAATGTGATAAGTTAACACGCTGAGTGCTCATGACGAGTTAACTCGATAGCTGTTCTGTACCGATGACGAGTTAACTCGTCATATGCACTGCTCTACTCAATGCTTGTTTTCTAATGGTGGCTACAGCTAATCTAAAGGTGTTGGGCTATTCAGAATGCTTTTTATTTGAAGTGAAAAACATTCTTGTCGTGTTGAATACCGTCACAAGATGCTAGTAAGTGTCGCGGAAATATGAGTTTGATTTTTTGTGGTAGACGCCATTGCTCGATAGTTGACTTCGTGCACGCCTTTAGTCTTGTTAACGATGTAAGCAAGCACATTGGTGGTTTCACTTGTTTTTTAACAATGGTCTTGTAAACAATATATAATGTAACAATAAATAATACTCAGAAAGCTTCTAAATATGTCAAGTAAATGTAGTGACGTAAACTCGTCATGTGGTACAGATAAACTCCATTCAGAAACTCCAGCGATTCTAGTGTTACTAATACGCTCCAGTCCGCATGACGAGTTACCTCGTCATTATATTCAGGTTTTTTAGGGAATAATGCCCTAGAGGGCACCAATTTTATGTTATTTGTAAAAATTCAAACATAATAATCATACTATTACAGAAAAAAAGTAAATTGGGCCAGGAGGTACGTTCAACAATCCAACTTGGGCACTCAACGGTGTGATAAGGCTTTGATTCTCAATTTACCCAACTTTGAATATAAACAAGGCTCACTTAAAAAAACAACTACGGACATTCAAGTACAGCTAATTTTGAATACAGTTCTTTCCTGCCACAAGCTGTGTTGCCGAGCGAAGCAAGACATTATTAATACTCTACTAAATTTGGATTTTATTCGTCCTTTTGTTTGTCTGTGACTGTGTTGGTTTGTAAGGCATACAATAATCTTCACGATTTTGTTTTGATTTGGTTGAAATTTCATGAGAAGGAAGTTTTATGCAGCATGGGACCTTCATGGTGAGTTTTGGTTGAAGGGCCAATTCAACCAAATTCCTAACACAATACTTTAGGAGCGTGGGCCAAAATTCGATGTAGAGCACTGGGAGGCTACCTCGTAATGGGAGGCTACGTGTCGGAGTCGCGTCCTAGTCTTCTGCTATTTCTAACTAACGGTCGATGCACGTCAGACATTCTAAATAAGCTTCTTGTTGTGGCCTGATGAAGAGAGGAGACTATTTTTTCCATCTTTAGTCATTGCAGCCTGTCGAAAATTCGCAAATTGGTAGTATTTGTTCGATTTTGAATTTGAGCGTGAATTCGTGTGTTGGAATAATTTGTTTAAATGCTTCTTGTTTTGCAGGTAAGCTAGTGAAGCTCTGTTTTACAGTCTTTAGTACGCTTTGTTATCGCCCTCCCAAAGACCCAGTTTTAAGTTTTTTTTGTTTTTTTTTTATCTCAGAATCGTGTTAAAACCTTTCCTGATTTTTTTTTACGGACGTGATAAAAAAATAGAATGTGGTTTGGTTGGCCCACAGTTTTCGATAATAGTTCGGATGTTTGAGATTCTACTGTAGCTCCTAAAAATTGAAAAGCATTAGTTGACTTTAGGTATTGATGTTATATTTTTGTTGTGCAAACAAAATTTAGTTTATATTTGCTGAAAAAATCTACATTACTCGTCTTTTTATAGCATTCCCTTCCTGTAGTGCTCTGTTGCCCCTAGAGAAAGTTTATTGGCTGCTCTGCCAGTCTCGTAGCCTTCCCTTCTGTGCATGTGTGCAAGCCTCCTATATATAGCGCCGGTCCGGGACCTTGCATCATGTTTCTTCCTAGGTCATCCACGCGTGTGGTCGCTCGTCTTAAGGATTCCACAACACCCAGACTACTTCAGCGCTCCTCGACTGGCCACTGGCCGCTTCTTAACTACTTCGTCGTCCTCCTAAAAGGACTACTTGACTACCAGGACTACACAGCACTGGTCCTCACTGGACCTGCCTTGCGGCCTATCTCCCGTCCTCGGCCGCACTACAGCAGAATTGCTTGACTAGCTCTCCGCCGTCCGGAGACCTTCTAGCTCCTCTGCATCTACCCTTATGCGGGTTCCTCGTCCCCATTAGCTGCACCTCGTCCTCCTTAGCCGCAGTCCGTCCTCATCACCCGTGCCTCATCCTCATCGGCCGCATGGCCTATCTCCTCCCTCCGTGGCCTCGTTCTCGTCCGGACTACACCAGTCTTGCTTGCCTGGCTGCTCATTGTCCGGAGACCTACTAGCTTCTTTGCATCTACGCTTATACGGGTTCCTTGTCCTCATTAGCACCTCGTCCTTCTCAGCCGCAGCTCGGCCGATGAGGACACAGCATCTCGTCCTCATCGACCGCATCTCGTCCTCACCGGCTGCACCTCGTCCTCATCGGCCGCACCTCGTCCTCATCAGCCGCATCTCTTTCGGACTCTATGGATGGCCCCTCCTCTCCACATTTCGGGCTTTTCCTGTACCCCTGTGGACGACTCCTTCTCCATGAAGACTTTTACTTGGGCCACCCGTCCACCGAAGGTTTCGTAGGTGGCCTGCCTCCGTTGCACAGTTCATCCGTTTCGTGTGGAACTTGGCCACCAGCCACTTCTACAGCTTCGGCCAATTGTTGCGACACTTTCGCTCCATCCGTTCACTGGACGTCTTCTATACGGCCCTACCTCGTCAGATAGGCCATTCGCTTCTTCTGAAGCTTGGTCCACAGCCATTGTAACGGACATTGGCTCACCCTCGTACCTACCTGTGTGCTGCTGTGTTGTGGTTGACTTTTGTTGGCGCCAAAATCACTTGTGCAACGGCAAGGACTTTCAGGTTTTGCGCCAAAACCATGAGCGGACGTGCAGGAGAACGTGGCCACGATTGGTGAACACTTTGTAACCATGAACTGGATTGGTTAACAAACTCACGAGCTGATTGGTTGTCCGGTGGAGCTCTGGATCCGACCGGAGCATATATAAGTCAAGGGCTTCAGAGCCCGGAGATCTATTCCCGTTGATTCTTGTGTTGAGAAAGAACGTAATAATGTAACCCAAATCTTGTCATGATTATTCCGCATTAAATAAGGTTTAACTACTTCAAGTTTGGCTTCTACATTGAATGCACGTTACACCATTTCTGCAGCTTGGCTCATTATTTCGGCCACTCTGCAAGACCGTCTGGACCATTTGCCTTGCCGTGCGCCAGGAATGACGTTAACAGATACCAACAGTCTGGACTAGTACAGTCTCTTCTCATTTCATTACGTCTTCAACTCTGTCTACATCCGCTAGCGCTATAATAATAATAATAATAATAATAATAATAATAATAATAATAATAAATAATTTTACAGTAAAAAAACTGTATCGGACAGCGAAGAAAGGGCTGCCTCCACTTAATTGCAAACTTAAGTTACATTGTAATTGAAATTACAAGACTCTGAATGATATTAAAAACAGTAAAAAGTAAAACAGTGCAGATAAATATACCCTAAGTCTTATATTAAAAAAAAGTTTTTTTTAAAAAAACACTTCATAAACCTGGAAAGACACCCATAACAGCCTTTTTAAATTCCTGCAGGGAATCCGGCGAGACCGCTTCCGATGGGAGAGAGTTCCAAACTGGAACAACCCAATTTGCCCGATTATCTGTGTGAAACGAACCATACATTAATTAAAATGGATTGCCTCTAGTCAAGATATTGTGACTTAAAGTAAAAAACCTTTGTGGCTCCGCAGCAATCTGATTATGCAGTATTCAATATGTAAGATAAAGATCAGCTTTTAGACGCCGTATCTCCAATGACTCCAACCTGAGAATCTTTAGACGTTCCATATATGGCAAATTAAACAATCCCGGAATGTCACTAAAAACATCATTACCAGTACTATGAAACATTTGAATAATTTTAAAACTACAATCTTCTTCCATGATCAAACTCTGCACGCGACAGCCATCTAAGGTGCCTGGAATCCATTGCTATATAACACCATGAGCAGAATGGATTCCAACTTATGAATATTCAGGGCCCTTCTTACCCAAATGTGAGACACCTTGTGGGGAGGGACTTGAGTGAGCAGTTAGAGCGGTGTTGGAGAGCTAGTAGCAGCAAGAAGGGCCCACTACCTTCTAAAGACAGCATGAATGGTCCACTACCTTGTAAATACAGGAGGCTACGTGTTCTGCCAAATTCAAATTCTGGCAAACAGCAAGAATGTGACCAGGATCCCAATTTTTCCTTTGAAGTGCCTGATGATGACAGTAGCATTGCTGTCGAAAATTAGCAAGACTCCCGGAATGTATTTCGTAAACGCTTTCTGAACCGATTAGATGAGTTTAACCCTTTCGAGCGTAACGCCATTTTTCATTTTCCTGCTGAAAAAGCCTATGGCCGCAACATGGCTGCCATGAACAAGTTTCATGCCTCACGAAAATAAATTGTAAAAAAAACGCGGTCTAGGAGTAAAAAAATTCACAGATATAATAATTATACTGTAAATTATTGGCCAGAAATATAATTGGGACCTTCGTCCTACGTTTTCATTATTTAAAAAAATCCTGAAGTTCGACTATGTAAACAGCGCTAACGAAGCTTTCAACTTACAGTACTCGGAATGATAACATCCACTCGATATTCTTCCGTCATAACGCCTGTTATTACTTCCGAAATCATTATTTTATATTTTATTACCGTAAAAATAGTTTAAAGTTGCTTTATTGCTTCAAAATTCGCGATCGTCGAAAGCCCACTACCAACTCGCGTAGGACAGCCATTATGACCGGCTGCCCGCAATGCGACGCACTCCTGCTAACGCTAATGGATGCGACCTTCACTCGCTTCGCGTGACGTCACTTGTGAACGGCCGAAGAGTCACGTGCCGCGAGCGAACCAATCAGCGCTCGCGATAGCTCGCGATGCTGAAGCGTTTGAACAAAGTCCGTTGAAACGGCACATTTGATTCGACGAATACAGGCAGTGACGTGGGAGTTGATGACGTCATTTTTCGCGGGCTAGAAAATCGAGAATCCCCTCTCTCGAACGCGACCAAGATGGCGGCTGTACGTTGCGTCGTTCCGGAGATACGATCGTTTGAACCAAGGGCTATTTTCAGCAAACAAACGCAATTTTCACATAGATTTTGGCCACGATGCATACAATAACATCGATTAAGGTAATAAAAAGATGATATTAAATCACATTAATCGGAATGAACCGAAAATATACGTTCCAAAATACCCAAGTCAATCGGTATTACACCTCCGATGTACACAATTGGATTATTTTTTTTAACAGTGCGGTGAAGTGGGCGAACGATATAGTGTCGTTTAGGCGTTTTCGCAGCGGAATTGCAACCACGATATATTGTTGCTTAGGATCGAAAGTGTTAATATCCTTATAAGGTATGGGGACCAGCCTTGGCTGGAATACTCTAATACAGGACGGACAAAAACCGAGAAAGCCCACATTAAGGTAGCTCTATCTTTTTACACAAAACAACGTCTAATGAGTTGTGCCCTTATTTTTGCTCTTGTGGCGATATGATTGCAATGAATGGTCGTCTTTAGGTCCGCTGAAATCCAAACACCAAGATTTTTAGTGACCTTAACACCATTAAGTAGACATCTGTTGATGGAGTAAGGCAGTTGGAGGTTATTTCTACCAAAATGCATGCTGTTACACTTGTTGTTATTAATAGGCAGTTGCCATCTGCGCAAGCTCAAATTGTAAGCCAGTATGGTCCACACAATCAATGACAACCTTGTACAGGCATACATCATCTGCGTATTTTGGTACTGAACATTGATTTTCAATAGTTTTTAGATCTGTGATATACAGCAGAAAAAGAATAGGACCAAGGACGGAGCCCTGCGGCACACTGCTTGTCACTGGCATAGGTGGAGAAACAGCAGAACCAATACATACGGACTGTAGTCGATGGCAAAGATAATCAGTGATCCAGTCCAATACCCTTCCTGCAATTCCAAAGTGTATTAAATTTGCACAATACTTGTTATGCACAACCGAATCAAAGGCTTTAGGAAAATCTATTAAAATAAGATTGACTGGTGCTCGCAGATCCAGTGCTGAAAGCCAATCTTCAAGACAAGACAATCTTCGGAAACCAAGAGGACGACGCTCATTAACGACTCTGTCTACATCCGCTAGCCCTTCAGAAACCAAGAGGACGACGCTCATTAACGACCGCTGTGTCACCTTTCCCATGCAGTGACTCTGCCTTCTTCCACTTGGACCGGCTCTATATGGCCTCTTTTGCCGGCCAGCCTTACTATTACATGCTGCTACTGCAAAGCGGACCCCAGTAGTTGTTACTGGACCAACCGACCGTCCCGTCTGCCCTATTCGTTCCTTATAATGCTGAAAAAACAAGCCTACACTCTGCCTCCAGCAACAACCAAACTGTTCCGGACAAGGGCCAACTCCAAACTTAAAAGCGATCTGCCGGCCGCTTATCCTTTTTTCTTCTGCATCTACTTTCATGTGATAATATGATGTACCAAAAACGAAAACACATAACAACAGCGTCGACACTCAACGAACGGACCTATCTACACTACAATGTTTGTATATGTACTTGCTTTTACGCTTACCCTACGTCTTCAACGATCCAAACACTCTGACTCTTCGACGGCCGCGCCACAAAAACGATGGTTCCACAGGACAACTTCTCCGCATGTACACATTCACTGCCATCTGATTCTTGCTCGCCTTACATAGGCTTGACCATCTCCAACCTTCGGCGGATCTCGCCCCCTTCCTTCTTAACGTCCTTTATCAACTTTCCTTCGTTCCGGTTTGTTTTCTCTTTTTTTTTATGCTACTGGTAGTTGTCCCTTGTGGCCTGTGACACTCCACCGCCACTCAGACCTACAACTAGTGCTCCTACCTAGCAGGGACCTCGCCCCGACAAGCTTACCAGCTGCCTCATCTATCTGCACCTGCAATTGGCGTTCATCTTGGCAGCTCGCCTTGGCTTCTGCTTCTCGCTTCTGTTCGGTGGCTGCTCCTTCGTAACTTGAACTGCTTACTCTCCGGCACACCAAACTATGCTTCTCCGAAACTGGACGGAGACAGAATCGGGGGAGGGGCTGATCATGGCCTCCATCAGTCCCCTCTGTGACAGCCAGGTTACTGTAGTACCTTCGAACCAACCTTGCGGACGACCCTTGCCAGAAGATACGAATTACATGTCGTAACTATTCTCCTCCTCTCCGCCTCAACCTCGGTTGAAGAACACCACTATGGACAACATACGCTTTGGAACCAGGCTATGCCGTACCTAGTATTTCGGGCCCTCGGCCTGCCTACTGCCTTGTCCCGATCAGTTTCCTGGCTATCATAAAGGCCACTCGTCTGCCTGACAACTCCGGAGAAGCTCCGCCATTGTTCTTTAGAACTTGTTCTACAATCATTACTATATCTTGTACTACTACCAGTAATCCAAACATATTGGCGCTGGTATTAATACACCACCCCGAATCGTCCTGTGGGCCCTTCAACTGGTCCCTATCATTCTAGTCGTCGTTTTCTGTTCTTCCATGAACAGCCCTTCGTCCTTTGTGGACCTTGACTCGTGTCATCCACCCACCACAGATTACCGGCAAGCAGCACTATTTCTTCGGACAGGTTGACCGCTCTTCGTGAACCCTGGCTCACGGTCGACTGTGTGATGGCCGTTATCACATTTCACCAGATCCTCTCTCCCTGACAGCTATCTCTTGCTCCTTCTGGACACAACATTTCAACCTTCTCGGTCCGCACAGTCCTTTGCTCCACACCTTCGGCCTGACCTTTTTCGATGGACGGTCCCGTGCTGTTCCTCACTATCCACCACATGATTTTCAAACGGCCAATTGGCAACTTCTGATCCAGCACATACGCCAGTCAGGCTGTTGGTCCCATTCTCACATTTTCAGGACCCAGCCCTTAGCACGACTACTACTGCCTGCATCCGATCGACCGTTCCTTTAGTCCGCCAGCTGTTCCTCCGACTTCAAATCTCGTTGCAGGCCTCTCTTGTATCTCCCTGTCTCCTAGGCTTTGCCGCGTACATGGTCCAGGCCCATTGTCTTTTTTTTGGCCCAGCCCTCGGTCACTAGCCACCATGGTCCTCACTACTTTGTCGCTGTCGGTCCAGCACCTAACACTTTTGCCTCTCTTCATGGTTCTGCTGAGGCCCACCTCGACTCCTTTATTCATATAACCAGGGCCTCCACATCAAAGTTAGGGGCCTGGGACTAACTACTACAGCGGGCCCCCCTCCCCCGACTGAAAGCGTAAAAAGGTTACACTGTTATAATATTCGTCGGCCCCGATTGTGCTTAACCGGTTGGTTCATTCATTAATTCGGGCTGCTTACGTTTAAAGACTTCTCTACCTAACAAGCTGACAGGCTTGCACTACAATGCTCCTCCTGCGTGCTCTTTGCCTTTGGATTGGAGTTGTCGTTTGTTGGGAGTATTAAAAAAATTGACAATACACACAAGTCGAGTGCATTACTCGTAGTCATCAAAACTCACAATTGCGGAAAAAAATGTGTAGGCTGTGCGGGGCCCCTTGAGTGCCCGGACCTGGGTACAGTGGGTCCACCTGATCCCTCCGTTGTGGGGGCCCTGATACAACACACAAAGACTAGCTTGGCACAAGGACCGCCTTGGTCCTCTCTGAAACTCTTTCATTACCAACACAACAACGGAAGTTTCTACCATTCTCGGCCGCAGCATTGTGAAATTTTAAGGACATGACAACGACGGCCACTAGCCGTGCATCCGCCACGAACACTACATGAACTTAAACATCCTAGACTGATGCTGGCCGCTACAACTAGTTTAGCCAGACCACATGAGTGCCTGGTCCGTAGTCCCGTTCCACTAGCCCTGACAATACCTGCATTACAGCATAAGCTTTGCTGTCCATCCTGGACATTGGCAACTAGTCCTTTCACCGTCCTATCTTTTCCTCACTTTCCTGGATCATTACCCCAGCAAAGAGGGGGGGGGGGGGGGGACGAAACATGATGATCCGCATTTTGCCATCCTCCCAAACGAAAGGCCTGACAACTACTCACTACCAATAGTAAATAAGCTAACACTAGTTTAAAGAAGAAGAAGGAAAAGACCAGCAAGACATTAAGCAAGAAAACAGCATACTGTTGTCAACGTGCAGCCCACTGGGCATACGATCTTCCTCTCCCTTCTCCCTACTAACGCACATCTACTCTTCTCATCCAGCCTACCACACCTGGCCTTCTCACTCCTCGTCACCATCTGAGGAGCTTTTTGCCTATCGTCTTGCCTGACTCTTCTCGGCTCCAAGTCGCTTTTCTCTCAGGTTGCTCATGGTTCCCTGAGTCCGTAGATTCCTGGGCAGCCAACTCGTAGCACAGGTATCCGTTACCATTGCCCACCACCAGCTGTAAAGACAGGTAACGTATATTTTCTCGACAATAAAAACATCAATTTACCAGGACCACTTGGTTAAAATTGGTTTTTATTGCGTACGAAATATCATTACCTTTACCTACCCAGCCTCCCCTCCGGGTTACCATGGTATGGACTGGAGGAAGAAAGATGAAGTAAGGTCCTGCACTGGTGCTATTTATAGAAGGCATGCACAGAAGGGAAGGCTACGAGACCGGTGGGGAAGCCATCAAACTTTCTTCTCTAGGGGCAACAAACCACCACAATAGGAAGGGAATGCTATAAAAAGGCAGGCAATGCACATTTTTGTAGGCAATAAAAACCAATTTTAACCTGGTGGACTTGGTAAAGTGATGTTTTTTTTGTTTGTTTTAATTTGCTGCAGAACTGTACTTATTGTAATTTGGCTCTGGAATTGAACAAACAAGAAGGTGAAAGTCCGTCCATTGAAGATCCTCCATTGTATGATGATTTGGCATTATACATATCGCAGGTTATGTTGTGGTATTATAATACTCTAGTAGTTAAGAATGCTCCTGGCTTGTCAGAACACTTGAGCATTTTTCAGAAAGTAGGTGGACGTAAATTCTCTTGTACTGTGACGTCAGTGGATGTATTTGATACACAAAGGGTAATTTCTTTTCCTCAAACTTCAAGGAACTCTTCAGCTGATGCAGTTAAAGACAACGCACACAATCAGTTTAACATATCAATCGACACTTTCAATTCCACGACTGGTGAAGTGATGAAAGATGATGCTTTTATCGGAAACCATTTGTCAGTATCTGCAGTTAACAAAAGTGTAACTAACGAAACAAACGTACAACATATTCTTACACACCACTCGCATCATGGCATTACAAATAATATTTTAACTATTATTGCTTGCCTATTAGGAAGTGGGGCTATGAGTTTGCTTTTGTGTTTCCGTCGAGTGCGCCACCTGTTGTGCTCAGTCTGCATGGTCTGTCGAAGTGCAGACGATTTTCGAAGCTTGTTGGCAGATCCGGATGCTTAAAAGAGACTAATTTGTTATGTTGCATTGATTGGAACATGAGTGATACATGATAGTTTTATTCACAGGGTAACGGTATTTAATTGACAAAATTTACACTTTTATTTGGTTTTACAAAGGAGGATTTTTAGATGTGTTAGTCAAAATTGTCGTCACTACTCGAGACAAAATAAATTAGTACGGAATTCTTTTAACGTACAGACAGATCAGAACCAAATTAGAACTTGTTTTCATTACTAACTGGATTAAGCAACTCTTAAGACTAAAGAGCAACGAGTTTATGTGTACCTGGTTTGTGCTGGCTGGTCACCTAAGGAGAGTTGCAAATTAAGGTGTCATTTTCAAAAGCCAGCAGCAACAGAGTATGTTACCTGAACTTATGGGGCATTGCAGCTAGTATGAAGCATGTAGAAAGTCATCGTAATCGCCCACTGGTACGGGTATATGGTGTTAGGGAGCACCTTCTTGCAACAACCAAAGTCAGTCCACAATTATGGGGTTTGGTGAGGGTTGGCAATAACGATCGGATACACTGCCAACCTGCAACCAATACTAACTAGTCACTTAATTGTGGAATGAAGAAGATAGTAGTAGAACAACCTTGCATTTATTACTCAACGTAGCAAGAATTTTAGCTACAACCACAATCAATATTTACAGTTCGATAATCAGTACCTCAAATATTGGACATGTAGATTAAAAATATTCAAAGTATTGTAAAGAAACACGTCGGAACCGAATGCATTGTTTTGCCTATTTAGAAGGAATACAATTTGTGCATTTCTAGCTAAGTAAACAATCACAGAGGATTCACAATGATTTCAAACAGTGATGCTAATGCCGACGCATGTGCCTTCAAGGGAGGTGGCCATGGTCGTTACAGGATATAATCTTGAACGTTAGATGAAATAAATAGCTACAACAAAAGATGATCTTACAGGCCTCCATAGAGTGCCTGACCATGACTATTCATTGGCCGTACCGACGTATGAGCCGCTAGACCCCCGACAACAAGCCCGAGTCCCGGCTGACTCTTGCATAGCCTCCCGCAGCTACACAGGGTTATGTAAGTAATGTGACGGAGAAATGCAAGCTTGCCTTTTACACCGACAAAGAGGATTCTGCAAGTATAACCACCATCTCGCGCGACAACTACTGAGCATGCTCATTACATCGGACCCTGAGGGCAGGATCACAAGCCTGGTGTTCCTGATATCATACCTTACTTTCTTACAGGTCCGTGCTTGCGTGTTTTGAAGACGATCGAAGATGTCAAGCCCTAAAGGCAAAAATAGCTGTAATCTCTGTAGCATTATTTTATAATGGTCGTTTGAAAGCGCGGCGCTGTTTCAATTCTAGGAATCGCATCATGTTCTCTGTTGCATTGGCATGTAGGAAGACTTTGCATTATGTTTTTTGACATAATATTCCACAGGAGTAAAACTAACTCCAAAAGCTGCCGGACATTTTAACAAGCTTTTAAACAGCGCTTCAAGTGAGATACTTTAAAAGAGCAGTTGGATATCAATAAATTAATGATGAGACTGCTCCTAGAGATTTCAAAGAAAAAGTGTGCATTAAATTATCAATACATGACAAGCTAGATTGTCTTAAGTTTTCAAACCTAATGTTAAACTACGTAGGTATACTGCTAATGTATCCATAGATAACATTAAAGATTACACTGAATAAAAGTAGATTTTTTACACTGGTAAACATTCAAACCAGGGCAACACCTAGCTGAACTACAGACTTTAATGTAATGTTTGGTAGTGAATCGCATGAAGAGATCGCCATTGTAACGATCCCCAATTTTAAGCTTAAAATTCTCAGAAGCAGGGGGCCATAATGTGGTGTTATCCCCAAACACTTTTTTTTTTAAAAGACTGCAACCTGTGGAATTTAATGAGAGATCAACTGCAAGCATTTAGAACTACTTGAGCACAATCATTAAAGGCCAGAACCACAGTAGTTCCACAATCCTGTGGCTGCCACCGAGTTAATGGATAGCGATCTGTATCACAATGGTTTGCTCTGTACAAAGGCTTTGTTCATCACGGTTGCTTTTCTTCCGTCCTACCCACAGTTGGCAGAGGCTCTCGGACGGGTTTGGGTAAAGTTGCCACTGACTGTGTATGGGCAGCTTTGAGATTTGGTCCGATTCGAAGGCCATAAAATAACTTTAAAATGGGTGTCGCAAAGGAAACAGTTTGCATACAAAAAAAAATTGGACAAAATATATCAATGTTTCACATCCCTTTACCCCCGTTTATGGTCCCCGCTTTCCCAGTAACCACGTTAACTGGTTCCTGAACTTACTACATCTGTGCATAATGGAAGGCGGCCCTTTCATTACTGCCTTTCAAAAGTATTTGATTGTTGGCCATTCTAATTCTCGTTCTCATTTTGAAAATTATGAACACCAGTTAATTAATGCGCGAGTGTTTTTTTTTTTCTAATTCACACGAGCAACCCTTTACCAAAGAATAAGGAAAACATTTAAGCAAATATAAAAAAGGTTAAAAACTTGATTATTCGTTATGCATTTTGGATGCAAGGTACGGCAAAGAATTGAGATTCACGAGTTTGTCAGAAATTCTGGTTTAAAAGTTCCTAATATCTCCAAAGAAATTAAGGCATTGACATTGAAAAAGCAGTCAAGATCAAATCTTGTGACATGGTTAAAAAATTCCCACTATGTCCAAAAAGATTAGGGCATTGACCTTAAAGATTTGTGTTTGATGGTGCATTTGATGTATACATTTGTATACATTGTAATGACAATTTTTTATGGAAACCAGAAAACTATGTGGTTTGCCGAACTGAGGGGGTTTATGCACATGTTGTTGTTTGCGTATTTGCAAAAGTTTCTTTTATCGTGTATGTGTATTCTGCAGTATATTTGGGAAGGAACAACAATAGTGTACAATGCTATTGTGTGGCTATCATAAGAAACATCATGTTTCAAATCCTATCTACACGTTCTTTCCTTGGGTCTTTATTTATTAATGAGGCTATGTGGCAGCTTATGGATTTGTACAACAGCTAAAGCCCAACAAACTTCCTGGATTATTGTATGCATAACTAACTTAAGCAGCTTTTTTGCTTCCAGTCATGAATCTGGGATGTTTTCATATTTGCAATGAATTGTTTATCACGACACAGTTGTTCAAATGAATATTATGGTTATGTTAAGGAACGAGTCAGTATTTTTTGTACAACGAATATCTCGTTCCTTTGAAATTGTGCATGATGTTTTTAAAACAGTCAGGATTTATGAACATGGAGAAGGGGACAGGGGTACTAAAATTTCCAAGCTATAAATTTGTCTTACGCCCCTTCTAGACTTATCAAAAATTTTGATCCCCTGCCACTTCCTTCCACTAATTGATTATTTAGCGATAGAAAAAACCTAAAGTGTACAGCTGTGACAGTGTGTTGGTTTGCTACACGGTTAAATCAATTAAGTTTGTCTACTTCCTAGTATTTGTCTTGACGCATAGCGTGTCAGTAATCCATTTGACTAAAACACCCTTGATCCCCGGCCCAACTACCTTGAATGGGTTCAAATTCTTCTGGCTTCCCGTGATTCAGCACCCACCCCATTCGTAAATATTGACCCATTCCTTAATTTTCATCGATGAATTTGTGTACCGTTTTGCGCATAACTGAAGTAAATACTAATCACACTTGCTCTGTTTTGGCTAGGTGTATGTTGCTGTGTCAAGTTATGTTCTATTGTAAATTATTTACATTTTCTTGTAAGATACGATACTTTACTAATTCTAAATGTTTATTTCCTTTCATAAAATGCAGTGTCTTCATTTAGTTTTTGTTGGCATTGTTTTTGTTACTGGTGTTATTAGGTTCAGCAGCTAGCAATAGAATCTATCCCTCCCAGGACCTCTTACCTCAATTTCTCGACCCCGTTTTCAATTCCAATTTTAAATGTCCCTCAAAAAAATTGCTGTTTTGGTACAGTACCTGACAACAACTTTTTAAACACATTGTTACCACGCAAGCATCACACAGTCTTTTTGTCGGGATCACGCTTCTCTTGTTAAATCCTTGGCTTATTCAAATCAGAAGAAAAAAACTGCATGAATTCTTGCGTTATAATGATTCGTTCCAAGTTCATTGTCCATTTTACTTTACATTTAGTCAGTGTACTTGGTTTTGTTGGTTATGACACTCTTTATTAGTGCAATATTCTTTAAGTCAAAAGTATAACGAACCTCTCCATATTTCAAAAAGTGGCAGTGTTTTAATTGAAATTGTTTTTAGCATTTTTAGTAGTACCTTGTTATGCAAATGCAAGCCTATTGTTGTTGCTTTTTTGGACTTGTCACACTGCCTGAGCGAGAATTTAACCCTCGAGATCAACGGCCAAAGTCCTACCGGTAAGCCATTCTAACACCACATCAGTATGGCTTATGATAGGACTTTGGCATTATTCTCAATGGTCGGGGGTTCAATTCCTGCTCAGGCTGTCTGACATTTATGATTTACGTCCAAAAGACAATAGATATAGGTTTACATTCCGTATTTATTTATCACTTATCAAGCCAATTTGGCTTACCGTCCTGTTTATCCTTTGTTATGTTGTATATGTATTGTATAGATAGATACAAAAGTTGTAACACATTTTTCTACAGGTTTGTTACCATTGTTTGAATGATTAGCTAAGAGATTGTTTCAATAAGGAGGCACTCGGTAACACTCAATGATTATATGGTTCTTTCATCAAAGCACGTACACCAAAATCAATTAAAAGTTATAGTATTATATCTAAAGTTGTGCAA
The DNA here is from genome assembly GCA_023313725.1 of Lithobius niger. Lineage (NCBI taxonomy): Eukaryota > Metazoa > Arthropoda > Chilopoda > Lithobiomorpha > Lithobiidae > Lithobius > Lithobius niger. The sequence goes on along the minus strand of JAHWFP010092708.1, from coordinate 251,258 downwards.
TGACCTTAGTCAATACATGTTCTCCAAAGTTTTCAACAAAGAATTTATTAATTCTGAATACTATGAATGTTTGGACACCAATTTTTTAATAAACACTTTCTGCATTTATTTTTAAACTGTAGTACTTTGCTGTCTCTTAAATATCCTTAAAAGTTGTTTTTAAAATTTGCTATGCTTTGAGCGTTTAGCGGATACGTAGCGGCCTCTCCACTGCGGGCCTAATTAGTTAGAAGCGGTTTTGAAATTGTGTATGGTGTGTGATAGTCATCCTGTTGGCCTTGGTAACAATTGAGTAGGCTGTTCTCTTCCATACTGGTACTTGTTGATCAGCTTAGCTGCTGTTTTCACTAATTGATGTAAGAAATAAGTAATGTAAGGTTGACAAGAGATAATCCGACTGCGGATTAAGATTTTTCTGCAATCCATCTTGTGCCTAATCCGTCACTTGATAGCTCATATGATCACTAACTGTAAAGATTGTCATGTCATTCCATGTCATGACCTAACCGTGTAGTACCTAATCTGAAGTGTTACTGTACTGACACGTCTTGTATGCACTAATTGATGTATGCAACAAAAATGGGATGTAAGGCTAACCATTGAAAGATCTTACGTCATGCTGTGGTCTCTATTACTCGATAGTGTGTGCAGTTAAGTGTGTATTTAACAACCAACACATTTGACAATATTTTACGTGTATTTGACAATGATGAATGTGTGTAATATTCTGCTGTACTTCATCCAACTTTTCCATGAAAATAATTTGTACTTATTTATTTTTAGTTGGTGCTCAGTTGTGTGTGTGTGCTTTAAGAAAGGTTTTTGTTTTGTTTTTTGGTTTGTTTCAATTATAATAAAAGGTGTTCAGCTTGGAAGACTAAAATAAACATTTTTCAATTCATTTTATTTATTTATTTCCCAATCAGACCACAAAATGGTTCATATATACAACTACAAACATATAGGTTAACTGGCCTAAACCACACAAATCATATAAGAATTGGTAAACGCAGTCGAAGCTAAAAGAA
>JAHWFP010092708.1:239767-249830 GCA_023313725.1 Lithobius niger | reverse complement strand
TTCTTTTAGCTTCGACTGCGTTTACCAATTCTTATATGATTTGTGTGATTTAGGCCAGTTAACCTATATGTTTGTAGTTGTATATATGAACCATTTTGTGGTCTGATTGGGAAATAAATAAATAAAATGAATTGAAAAATGTTTATTTTAGTCTTCCAAGAACACTTTTTATTATAATTGAAACAAACCAAAAAACAAAACAAAAACCTTTCTATATATACAGGAGGCAGGGCCATTTAACAGGGAATAAATTTGATTTCCAAGAAAAGAGGAGTTCATGACGAATGCGCCACAAGTGATTTCCTCGTTCCCAAGAGCATGGACTGCTCTTTTCGAGAAAAACTGAAATTAATCCAGTTATTTGGCTCTGCCTCATGTACTTTAATAGAAGAGGTGGTGATGTCAAGGTAACAAATCGGCCTATTTAATTTTTCTTTAAAATTTTATTTGTCGTAATTAAAGAGGTGTCTGGCATTTTCTTTGGCAATTAGATGGAAACTTACGTAACAAACCCTGTCCATAGGATCTGTTGGAATTTAGGGATGAACTAGGTTTCTATCCAGATCCTGTTAGGGCATGCTTAAAGCATGAAAAAATCTTGGATAGACCAGAATTATGCTCTAGCTGCCATTAGGCCCAACCATAATGCTGCTCTTCAAAGCCCCCAAAACTTCCGTTTTCCCCACTCTTGATTCTTACGGAACGTTTAATCTGGGGCGGGCCCCTCCCCCCCCCAATCCAACCTCTTTCTTAATTTGTATGTTCTTTTGCGATCCACAGAAAACTGTTGGAGCAGCAATAAGGAACAAAAGGTTACTAAGCAAAGTAATTAAATGTAACCTATACTTCCGTTGCCCATTGACCTTAAATAAGTGTTTTAGGGATTTGCTTAAGGGCCTCGTCCCGTTCTTCCCTTGCCTACGTCTGTTTTTTATACTGAACGTGGCTCAGTTTCACTCACTCATGTCTATTCACTTTATGTTGCTACTAACCCGAAACCAACCCAACAAAAAGCGACAGTGCAAGGAAATTACCACCAAATAGATAAGAAAACATAAAAAACCAAAACTGGAAAAAGGTACCGCCAAGTTCCGAATGGTTCTGCCCTTCAAAGGAGTGATATCAACACACCAAAACATTCACAAGTTAATCGCACCGACTAATAGTTCAAATGTTAAATGAGAACTAGAACATTGCTACTTTCGGTAGAATGTTCAAGTTTTCATTTAACGTCCAAAGTATTAGTAACTTGGTATGATTAACTTGGCGAATGTTGTGGTGTGATGATATCACTGCTTTGAAGGGCAGAACCATTCGGAACTTAGCGGTCCCTTTTACCAGTTTTGGTTTTTGATATGATATCACTTCTTTTTTTTTAAAGTGTGTATTAGATTCAACTCAACTAGCCTGCATATGTGTAATAAAGTGCCACGTCAACAATAGCTTGAGTAGTAATTTTTCTAGTATTTTAATTCATATCGCTCCTTTGTGAGGCCGAACCATTTTCAACTCAGTTGCTTCTTTATTAATTTTTGGTTTTGTTTTAATTTTTTTTAATTTTTTTTTATTTAGTTCATGTCACTCCTTTGTGATGCCGAGCCATTCTCAACTTGGTGGCCTCCCTTTATCAGTTTTGGGGTTTATTTTGATACTTTGTTTTTTTGTGAAATGGGCATAGACACAATTTCTTTGGCAATGTTGTTTAAATTTGTGAGGACACACTAGCGTGCATCTAAATACACACGTCAGTATACATGTTGCCATTGTCCGAATTTGACCGTCCAATCAGAGACGATGCCGACAATACTAACTATGGTTATAACAATACTTTCGTACTTAAGCGCCATCCCACGCAGTTCCCGTTACACCCCCAGGCTGTAAACCAGAAAAGGTATATGCAGTTCGTATCGTACTGCAGCCATTCATCAGATTTCATAGCTGGAAGCCTTCCCGCTATCTCAGTATCGGTGAATAATCACCCTATGGGAATTAACGTGAGCGGACTACAATAATTAGAAGAAACTAGGAACACACTTGCAATGTTATTGTATTGAAACCGCTTAGCTGACATTCCTACACAAGTTAATTTTTGTCAGGTGGGTCATTGCTCTCTATTTGCCACAGTTTAAGCTTTTGTGCCACAATATTATTTTTCCCCAAGTAGGCTACCTGAAATGTGTCAAACTATGCTTCAGGATATTTGACACTGATGCGTTGAGCTACAATGTTTTACATCCTTGGCAATTGAATTGATGAGATGTTTGTTGCCTAACTTGGCACGACACTAGCGTGTGTCTAGATTTAATTGTTGACAGCTATTATTGTTGTCAGATGTAAAAAGGTGGCTCACTAGCAGACTTGTGTCTCAACTGTAACAAGCTTATAGCTGATTTCTGCCTACTGGTGAAAATTCGTCATGTGTTAAAAATCTTTGCAGATTGTTGGAATCAGGTGTGTTGAGTCCAGTAACAAAGAAAACCTCAACATTAAAGAGTGGGAATGCGTAGTTTGTGAAGAAAAAGTGCCCTCAATAACCTTGATATGTGTTACTGGCTAGCTGGCTGCTAGATAAGGACACGGCTGCAATGTTAATTCCCATACGTTATAAAAACATGCCTACAGCTTGTTAGGGAAAGTTGTCAAATCTAAATTTTGGCTCGTAGGTAAAAAAAAGTCGTACGGGGAAGTACCTTTTTTGAAATTGGAAGTTGCAGGTAGAAGAACCAGGTCCTGAAACGGCATGTGTTGTTATAACCAGGGCCCCCACATCAAAGTCAGGGGTCTAAAACTAACTATAACAATGGGCCACACCTCCACAACAAACACTACGTTATAATATTAGTCGGCCGAAGTTGTGCTTACTGGGCTGGTTCTTTCATTAATCCGGGCTACTTACGTTTCAAGAATTCTCTGCCTAACAAGCTGACAGGCTTGCACTACAGTGCTCCTGCTCCGTGCTCGTTGTCGTTGGATTGGAGTTACTGTTTGTTGGGACTATACAAAAAATTCACATTACGCACAAATCGAGTACATTATTCATCAAAACTAATAATAGCGAAAAATATATATATTTAGGCCGTGCGGGCCCCTTGAGTGCCCGGGCCTGGGTCCACCTGACCCCTCCGTTGTGGGGGTCCTGGTTATAACCATTGTTTGTACTATCAACCAACAGCAGAGTATAACCGCGTACTCAGATAGTATATACGCCCATGTTACAACATGCTGTAGTGTTATATGCTTATCGTTTCAGTACTTAAAGGGCAATCACATCCATTTTGACATGCATGCTTTACTTTTGGATCACTTACACAATAACTAAACACAAGAATTACGGTAAGAATACGTTACGTACGTCCGATACAACAATTTAATTATTGCATCACCAAAACACGACACGAACACCGCCATTGTTTTGCTGGAACGTGCAGAAATTATGCCGACAGATTTCACTTTTTGATTTCGACTCACAGCCGATTGAGATAGCTCTACTGGCTGTGAGAGCTCAAGCGTCCGACGGCCTTAGCTGGCCTACAGTTGTAGTTAAACTCTCACAGCCAATAGAGCTATCTCAATCGGCTGCGAGTCGAAATCGAAAAGTGACATCTGTCGGCATTAATTTCTGCGCGTTCCAACAAAACAATGGCGGTCTCCGTGTCGTGTTTTTTTGATGCAATAATTAAATTGTTGTATCGGACATACGTAAGATATTCTTACCGCAATTCTTATGTTCATTTATTGCTTAACTGATCCAAAAGTAAAGCATGCATGTCAAAATGGATGTAATTGCCCTTTATTTGATAGAATCCAATGTTGTTGCAACTAGATGGGTCACTAAGAGAGAGGGTGCCTTTTATTGCAAGGGTTTTTATGGAGTATGAATCCAAGCTGGATTATCTGCCCCATGAGGGACAATTTTACTGCAGACAAAGACAAGTAAGAAACAAAATGCAGATCACGAGCACAGGGTTCCCATCAAATAGCAAAAAAGTAATTTTTTTAAAGTAGGAGGACTGCATAATGTGCCAAGTTTGCAGGGTAATCTAGTACGTCACTACCAAGTAGATGCGATTATATTATTGTTATTGATAAGGTGGTGTGACATTTGGTATATGTTCACAGTCATATGAAAGTTGTGATATCTACCTAAAACCAAAACTGGTATACGAGAAGCCGCCAAGTTTCCAAAAAGTCTGCCTTTGTAAGTAGTGATATCATTCAACCAGGAAAAAGTTGCCTAGGTTAATCTTTTTAGCCAGCAAACTTGGCACATTGCCCTGTTTAATTTTTTTTTTGATCCAGGAGTGATTATGGCTATCTGCAAATGTGACGAATTGAATTGTTTTTTTGTAATTTTAATTTTTTTTTAAATTAATTTCTTTGAGCCTAAAGTCAGCCGAAGCAACTTAATGCATGTATGGCTAAACCGACTCAATTTTGAACATTACCAGACTTTTAGAGAAGAAGAAATATCTGGTAAACGGAGGTGCCAACCCAGGGATTCGATCCGGGAAACCACTGATCATCGTAGGGGCCGAAAGATTGTCCAGAATTGGCCAGAATAGTTCCCATAGCCGTTGAAGGAGCATGGTAGCCTCTCACGCCTTTCCAGGGGTTCGACCAGATCCGCAAACCTCCAGCAACCAGGCTGAGCTCTCTCACAACTCAGCCATGATGAATAAATATCAATGTCAGAGTTATAGGATTGTGCAGTTCTAAGTCCAACATGTTTTAGGAATATAAGAAAGTGAGACAAAGAAATTGAAGAAGAGGGCAATGCACCATGTTTGCTGGCTAATAAGATTAACCTTGGCGGCCTAAATGGTTGAATGCTTTCGAAGGCCCACACGTTTTGGAAACTTGGCGGCTTCTCTTATACCAGTTTTGGCTTTGGGTGTGTCATAAATAACGTAATTATAACCATACGTTCCATAGATAACCAAAGATTAAATTTAGCATGTGTCATCTCGATGAGTATTTGATTCTGGATTGTTGCAGTATCATGGCAAACAATCGCGGAAACAATTCAACTGGCTTCCCGAAGCCCCATTGAAAAAGTAAATAAGTCACTCAGTCGTGTCGCCCGCCAATTTTGAGGCTTGGCCTCAAAATTTAAGACTTCGCACCCCACGGTTTAAAATTTGAAGGTTTACGAAAAAATCAAGATCATTTAATTTTGGTTCTCCACAACGAGCTAGCTAAATCAAACAACGACAAAATGTTAATTCCCGGCACCCAACCATTGTTGTATCTTGTTCAAGTGAGCTATCTGCTGTTTTGTTTTGTTGTGAGTGACTGATGGTCTGTAGGCTCGTGCAGTAAATTAAAAGTAAAGTGAGCTATCCGATATTACACGCCTCGCCTATTGTTACATCATCGTTACATGTTGCAGCATTGTAACATTTTGCCATTGTTAGTCGCCCCACCGTTGCCGCCTGTTCATTTTCTGAAAATTCTTGTGCGAAACAAACTCTAATCTGTCGATGACAGAAAACTCGGGGCAGTTTAAAAACTGTCAGCTCCAACAGAAGCAAACGCCAATGCGACAACAAAAGGTCACAGTGTGACGAACGTTGGTTCGGGACCATTCGTAACGTACGTCACACTCCGAAGGGGAGGAGGGAGGTCAGGTCAGTGTGACAAAACTTGACATGGGGTAGGCGGGGCTTTCAAAAATGTGAAGTCAGATTTTTATATTCTGACACATCTTCATTATTTCTGTAAGAAAAAATGTTAATACTCTGATGTCATTAAGTAAAGGGCTTTAAAACTTCTTACAGCCCCCCTCCCCCCCTTTTACGGGCTTCTGTTTGAACCTGTCAGTATTATTGGAATTAAGTGGAAACTAAGTTTGAGGGCAATTTGAATGTTAGCTTGAGAAAGGCTTGAATTGCAAATTTTCTCTTCCACCCGTTTTTAGGCCATGTCAGTATGGCTGAGTGCTAGGACTCCGGCCTTTGGTTTCAAAGGTCATGGGTTCGATTCCCCACTCAGGCAGTCCGACATTTAAGGCCAAAAGGCAACGTAAATAGGTATCCGTATTTATTTTCCACCCGTTTTTCCATCCACAACGCGAGATGTTGCAGGCTTGCAGCACCAGAAATGGAAGAAATAACATAACAGTTAGAGATCTTCAATACATTCCTAAACTCAACAGCGATTTCGATTTCCTACAAGCATTTCTAAAGTGCGTGTTGACTCCGAGATGTCACCGCTGGTTCCAGGGAAGGTTGGGCTCGACGCTTCACAGAGGTGTTGAATCATGGTTGTAGGCTGCAACTGTGTTGGCTGACTTTCATAGGGAGAATAGGAATAGGTTGTACAACATAGCCGATGATTTGGTTGATTTATACTGTTGCTACTTTCTATCGGCCGAGGGCGTTCGTTCACATTTCAAAGAATGCCAAGTGAGATGCTGCCGCTCTGTTTCTTAAAACTGTGTCTACACGAGCATTTTATGTACTTACATACATTTGACTTTCAAAGTTCGTGACTGTCGGTCTGTGTGCCAACTTAAAAGTTACTAAAAATTGGTTTTAAAGGTACGGTAATAAAAATGTGTCGTGTAAAACTACGTAAATTTAAAGTTATTATTTTGAATTTACTACTAGTTGGGAATAGATGTCGTTATTTACGTCCAAAAACCGTGTGTATGACTGTCTGTATTGCCGAACATATCTCCATCGCTTCACGGCGGCCATATTGTGTACACCCCTAATATTATAAGTTTGGCGGATTAACGGCTGTCTGCTGTTTTGTTGGCAATCGCACAGACAATGCAGCAAAATAAAATGGCTGTGTCCTTGGACGATTTGTGTAAATCGAATACAATATTAACCTTGATGGTTGATGCTGCAATAGTTCGAAGGCTGCAAACATACGACACATAACGAACGGTTTCACGTTCCACGAAACCAGCTGTGTTCCCTCCCCAACTCCCACATAGTTCTAGTGCAATCCGATGAAGTGTGCTGCAACTCTTCTTCCTGTATTTGTGGGTGTCTTTTTAAACTGGCTCGTGGCAGACAAAATAAGTGGTTTTTAAGACTTTTGTGCAGGCTCACTAAATAGAAATCCCAGAAAAAAATTTCATGGAGGGGGGGGCGGAGTTTGATATAGTGTGACATACTTTTTCACGGGGGTAGAGTAGGCGTGAGAATATGTGGCATGGGGGAGGGAGCGGACCAAAATTGGCCAAAAATAAAGTGACATACTTTACGAACGTTTCCTTCTATTCCAAGACTGGCGGCATATGATACACCTGGACCAACTAGTCCTATTTAATAAGAAATTAAGTAACGTGAGTTGATAATGATCTATCATATCTTGGAGTTGAAGCGATAAGAATGATAGACAATAAGGCCGACTTGGGAAGAAATTCCGTGTCTCGCCTCCTGGCTCATTGCCTGTTTAGGTGCATGCCAGAAAGGCGATAGCTTCTTCAAGCCAAGACCGACTGTGTACAAATCGCATGCCTAACCTCCTGGCTCAATAACAGTACAATCGCGTGCCGGAAAGGTAATGGCTTCTTCAAGCCAAGGCCGATTGGGCTACAAATCGCGTGCCTCGCCTCCTATCTCATTGGCAGGTTAGGCGCACGCCAGAAAGGGGATGGTTTCTTCAAGCTAAGGCTGATTGGATACGAATCGCATGTTTCGCCTTAAGAAGCGCACATAGCTCTTGGGTGGCCAGACCGTTGCTTGAAGCCTAACGTCTGCAAGGCTGCAAGGGTAGTTTTGCAGTGAATTTGTGCAACTGTGTCATGGCGACATTAAGTTGCTTTATTGTAGGGCGTTTGGCTATGGGCCAAGGCTCCAATGAATTCATTATTCCCCGGCCCTTACGAAAAACACGTACTGCACTCTGATCCTTTCCTTGACCGAGTTATGATATGGAATGTCCGTTGTTAGCATAAGAGTTGCAGCATGTAAGCTCCTCGAGCGTAGCGAGACGACGCGGAATGAGCGAGCGAAGCGAGCGACTCCGCTAGTCGTAATCATTAAAAACTTACGGTCGGTATATAATATAATAATAATAATAAAACATTTTGTTGCAGGAGCAACGGGAAGGCAAGGATCGGTGTGATCACTAACTGCCAACCCAACTAAAAATACAAATAAAAGATGTGGCTGGTTGTGAGACCACAGGGGGATGTTGTGAGAAATTAGTAGAGTGCTAAAAACGTCGCAAAAATTTAGTTAAATTAAATTGATTCAAATGACGACGAAAGGCAGGTACACTCGTAACTATTGCGAAAGAAGTGTCGTCTGCACTCCAAACGGAATTTGGGAATTTGAAAGAGTGACCTCTAGTTCGTCCCTCTACATTCAGGTCGAAGAATGGCAAATTAGCTCGAACTAATCCCTGCAGAATTTTAAATGCCAAAATTAGATCTGACTTAAGTCGCCGCAGTTCAAGTGATTCGAGTTTTAGGTGCTGAGTTCTCTCAGTGTAAGTAAGATTGCGCATTCCAGGCAGCGATTTTGTAAATTTCCGTTGAATTGCTTCAACCCGCTCAATGTCGCCCAACAGAGCAGGCGACCAAACTTGGCTGGCATACTCCAAGATTGGTCTGACAAAAACCTTGTAGGCCCACACCCTGACTTCCCGGCTACTGCAAGAAAAGCATCGGTTCACCACTGCTAAACGGCAATAGGCTGCAGCAGTAATTTTGCGGCAGTGCAGACTAAATTTTTAATCGTTGCTGAACCACACTCCGAGGTCCCGAACCTCAGTTATAACCGGAAGAGGCTGGTTGTTTATACCGTAAGAAACATCAGTGATGGTTCTGCCTAAGTGCATGGTTTGGCACTTAGTGATGGAGAGTGGGAGTTGCCAGTAACAGGCCCAATCTGCAACGTAAGCTACCTCAGACGCGAGGGCTAAGGCATTATTTTCATCAATTATGGCTGAGTCCAGTTTCAGGTCATCAGCAAATTTGGAATGGTAAGCGTTGTCTATTTTACAGGTAAGATCATTAAGAAAAATAACAAATAAGAGCGGTCCCAACACGGAACCCTGTGGGACTCCACTGACAACCTCCAACTCGGAGGAGAATGAGTGACCCACCGAGACCCTTTGTGAACGACCACTGATGAATGCAGCGATCCAGCAGAAGAGGGCCCCATCAAAACCCAAATGGGCCAACTTCAGCATTAGTTTAGAATGAACGACCGACTCAAATGCCTTCATAAAGTCAAAGTAAACGACATCAGTAGGTACGCCGATATCCATTGCGCTAGTCCATCGATCAAGGCAGCACAACAGTTGCAAAGTGGTCGATCGACCAGGCAAAAATCCAAACTGGTCATCATTTAAAAGTTTTCCAGAGTCGATGAACGCCAACATTCGATCACATTCGATAGATTCCATGATTCGACATGGCACAGAGGTAAGAGCAATTGGGCGGTAGTTGCCCGGGTCGGCCGCGTCACCTTTCTTAAAGATTGGTATGACGGTTGCAGTGCTCCAAATTGGCGGAAGTACACCTTCTTGCAGTGATAAACGAAAAATGAAAGCCAAAGGGAAACACAGAACATCACTCAGATTTTTGTAAAAAATTGCGGAGTACCCTTCAGGTCCAACAGAGTGACTTGGCCTCAGTTTGTTCATGACATGCCTAACCGATTCCGGGCTGAAGTTAATAGCAAAAGTTGAGCTAAAACATGGAGTATGGCGCTCTTCAGGAAATGGTAAAGAGTATCCATTATCAACCACTCCATTACATGAGAAGACAGAATTCAGTAAATCTGCCTTGTCAACATCCGAAGTTGCAAAGCCATTGGTAGTTCTAAGAGGCGGTAGGGTCCTAGAGGTTTTCGTCTTTTCACGATAGAGGCGGAAGAGGGCAGACAATGTACCCTCAGAAATAGCGGCCAAATCGCTAGCAGAATGCCAGTCTTTGACGGTTTTAATATAGTTATGGCGGCATTCATTGTAGACCCGGATACTATCCACCGTAGGGTTATTTTTATGCTTGCGCCAGAGTGCCAGCTTTTTATGCCTGAGATTAATGAGCGCCCTTGGTAGCCGATCTCTCTTTGATGCGGTTATAATTGGAGGTAGA
>JAHWFP010092708.1:204462-229171 GCA_023313725.1 Lithobius niger | reverse complement strand
AATAATGATGCTTTACTGTATAAGTTGTTGTTTGGACAGGTACGAAGTTCCAAAAAAACCTGAATGTGCAAGCAAGTAATACATTTACAGTTATTTGTACAATTTATAATCATGAACCATACATTTTTATATACAGGGTGTTTCTGAATAAAACCAACAAACTTCCAAAGCATACTCAGGAGATAACGACAAGTAGAAAAGTTCTATATAACACCTATCCAGAAATGCTTGGTTACCGAGATATCGCCCTATTTGGCCCCATTCTTTTATGATTGAGTATTGAAATCATAGTTTAGTGGAAGCGGCGAAAGCCTGTATCAAACTACCGTACAAGACGCATGCCGTACTGTGGCCTCATACTAAACAAACTCGGATGCAGCAAAGTGCACCTACCAGTGGGGAAAACTTCGCAATAATAAATTATGTTCGAAACTACAATACCGTCTAATCTTGCCAAGACAGGAGCAACTTGCAAGATCTCAGTACGCTGACACGTTTTGCTGTGAAGCGGACGTAGCTTCTTTTCAAGGCCTCTCTCTACCCATTAGCTCTTAACGTTTCCGTAATGAAAAATACGTTAGAAGTAGGCCTTTTTATTATTCCTGAGAAAACATGTTTATTTTCCTGAAACTGGGTAACCCAAGTAGGTTCATTGTTCCCAACATTTAAAAAAAGAAAGCTTTCGTTAACCAGCTGAAAACCGTAAGGGGAGAATGTAAATGGCCTGTTCCAACTGATGATCCTGGAAGGTTGGGAAAGGGGGGGGGGAGGGGGGCAACGGTAACCTGCTGGCCCTTTGGATGTGTAGTCTACGTTGGGTCAGGCAGCTGTCAAATTTACAGCTGTAGTTACAACAAACAGTAATTTTTATAAAAGTGCTTCAGAACGATAGTTAACAATTATTAAAAGGCATGCCTTCCTAGGTCAGATCAGGAATTTCAATGTCGTAAAGAGTTTGAGCTTCCGGAATCTGCTTGGAACGTTTACAATGCTCGTTAAACCCGCCCCACCCCCCTCACCTCCCGGACCAATAACTGTAAAGTGGACTCTACTTTTTTTTTTAACTACAAAAAAAAAATAAACATGAAAAGAACTAAGGAGAGGGGAGATAAGGCCCCTGAACACTACAGTGGGCAAGGAAGGGGCGGGGGGGGGGGGGGGACCAGCTTCTTCCCACCCAACACACACCCGTCGAAATCCCGAAATGTGTCATAATGCTAAATACGTTCCTCCAGATCCAGAATATATGAAAAGTAGAAGATGGGTACGGCACTGATGTACCATAAAATGCTTCGGCTTTCCGGCCCCTACTCGGGAACTGCCAACACCCCTGACTTTGTTCGGCCTCCTGCAAATTTTTTTCTGTGCTGTGGCTATGGTGCCACTATATCGAGTCATTCAAGAAAAAAAGTTTAGTGACATTTCGCTCTAAAGGTGGGGTACCAGATCCCTCAAACCAGTTCTCAACCAATGCTTACAATCTTTGCGCACAATTTAAAACGAAACCATATTCACAAAGCAATTCATATCTGCAACCACCATTTCCACCCAACCCCACCCCTCAGAAAAAAAAACAAGCAACTTGTACGAAAACGTTTATCAAAGATGTTTTTTATAGCTTTGAGCAACATTTATTGCGTATAGAAATTATTAACCTACGCCATCCTTTAAAAGTTTTTAAAAATTTATTTACAAGTCTCTTGGCAAGAGTTAGACGTAGTTGCAGTTTTGAATGCTATTCGATTAGGTCTATCACGAAGGTTGGTGCACCATGCTGAATATGACTTTGTGGAGCTATGAATTTGGTCTTAAACGTCACCAACGCCTCTGTAGTTCATACCAGCTGACGCTGCTTAAACACACTTGTAAAATGGTGTATGAGGGTACAATAAAGCGTGCACCTTGCAGGCATTCAGTCACAGCCGGTTACTCACAGGCTCCAGTTAAGCCATGACTTAAATACTCGACCATAAAATACATGGGGTATAATAGGGCGATATTTCCGTAACCAAGCACTTTTGGATATGTGTTGATAGGACTTTTTGACTTGTCTTTATCTCCTTAGTGTGCCCTGGAAGTTTGTCGGTTTTATTCTGAAACACCCTGTATATTACTATTAAATGTAGTAAAAAAATAGTTTAAATTCCTATTAAATTAGACATGGTAGTTTATTATTGATCTAATTGATTCTATTGATCCTTTTTTTTAATGTCCTTGTCCACTTCATTATGATTATTCAGGTACCCGTAAGTGTTCTGGTAGTTTATTAAATTGAAAAGGTATTTGGTATTTCATTCCACGTTTTCCATTCGAATTAATCCACTTTGGTTCCATTAGCCATTTATTGTTGCCTCATACAGATCTGTTAGTTTTGCCTTTATAAATGTTCTTAAAATAATTTTTTTATTATACTCCAAGTTAATGTCTGCTGTAAATTCAATATTCATCTCTTTTTTTTTTTGCTTTCATCTTGTGTTTTTTTAGTGTGTTAAAGTTACAGTCTCCTAAGAAGATTGTATTTATTTCCTTTCTATCTTCTTTTTTTGGAGAATTTTTTCATTTCTTCAATGTAACCTATCCTACTTGCGGAAGGTTGTATATAGCCAATTAATAAATTATTTTGCTCGTCACATCTGTTAAATAATATATCTACTGCATCAATTACCCCTATTTTTATAAAGGAACAGTTTACATTACTGAATCTGTCATTTTTCATTTGTCAAATGAATTAAGGAATTATTTTTTAATGGCAATAGCAGGTATGCAGTCATTTAAAAAAATAATTCGTTAATTCATTTGCCTTTATGTTAGATTCTGTTAATGTAAGAACGTCCCACTCTACACCACTGTTTACAATGTCAATCTGAAATTTCCCCCAGTTTTTCCTGCATTTACTTAGATTTACATGTATGCATTTAATATGATTTGCATCACTGATAGTTTTGTAATCATCCTATAATTTCATGCAGTCTTCAGACACCGTGTTTTCACTTTCACTTTCCACTTCCATTTGTGTTTGAAGAGTTTTCTTCTGCTGTTGTCTTGTTTTTAATGCTTTCCAAGTCTCCTTCACTTTTATTATGTAAACTTGCCTGTCTTCTTCGTACCTTCTTATGTGTATTTTTCCTTCCTTAAAACATATAAATGTGAAGTGCTCTTTTGTTTCTTGTTTATTCTTCCATAGTAACTCTTGTAAAACTGGTGACGAACTCGTTTGTGTCTATTTTGGTGTTACTCCCTTTTTCAAAAATCTTCTTGTTATTCTTCTTTTTTCCCCTTTTTATTTTATAATAATGATAATCATAATATTTAAAAAATAATATTAATTACACTAATAATTTCACTAATGCTAGAACGAACTTCAAGACAGAACTCATACAAACGACCTAAGTGCTGTAATTAATATAAAATGTATATTCAATTAAAATCGTTACAGTTAATCTTAAGAGACATACTTATCAAACCTAAAATATCAAATTGTTCTTAAAACTTCATCCCTGTTACTAAAAATAAATGCATATACAAATAAAATTTGTAAATGTAGTCTAAAATAGACAAACTTAAAGAATTACCTTGTTTCTAAAATCCAAGGTTATTTACATTTGTTGCTGTGAGAAAGAAACTCATGAGCCCCAAAAGTTTTCATCTTTCAATGAGCCATTTTTTTTAGTTGCGTTTTACGATTTTTAATCCTTTTAAGTGCAGCATGTGTTTGGGGGTTTTGGTTGAAAAAGAACGGAATATATTCATTTCTCCATTTAGGAATATTTAAACGTAAAGTAGTTAACCGAAAGTAGTCTTGTTTTTTGACATCATGATTTTTGAACTTGTCATAAAAATAATTATTTAAAACAACCACGAAATCTCTTAGATTTCTAATGTTTAATGTGTTGTGTTTAATAAATATTTGTTTCGTGTTTAGTTACTGATTTTTTTGTTAAAAAAGAGTAACTTTAAGTAAGTAACTTTAAGTAAGTAAAGAATAAATCACAATGTAAGAATTAGCGAAGAATACAGTCTGCATTATAGACTGGCCTTGTGAGAATTAGGATACTGTGAAAGAAAGAAAAGACAATGCTCCTACTGGAATCCGAAACCAGGACTTTCCATCGGGCGGTCTAGTATTCTTTCCATCATGCTGCAATATGAGTTCTAGACATTATAGGCCTTAGGTATGTGTAGTAAAAGTATTCCAATAAAAAAAACGGTAGTTAAAATCTCCTAAAATAATAAAACTTGCATGAATAACAGACTGAGGAAATTTTGAAGATTTTCACTGTTTTTATCACTTGAGTTAGGAGAGTGTTAAATGACCCCACACAGATAGCATATGTCATTATTCGTAGGTTTAATCAAGAACTGGGCTCATACTCAGAAATAGGAGAATATTGAGCTGGAAAATGTACAATATACATAGATTATAGTACCACGTGGGTAAAATTGAACTTTATCATTTCTAGCAATGATAGTATAGTTGGAAATAGTGGCGGGACAACCCCATAGCTAGCCAAGTCTCAATATTAGAGATAATTGCTGGTTTATGTGCCGATATTAATGAATTTATTACAATGTATTTATTTCCAGTCCTGCATGCATTCATGTAAGTAAAATCCACTCAAAACCAAAACTGGTATAAGAATAGCCGCCAATATTCCAAAAAGGGTCGGCCTTTGCAAGTAGTGATATCATTCAACCAGGGAAAAGCTGCCAAGTTAATCGCACCAACTAATAGTTCGAAAGTTAAATGAAAACTAGAACATTGCTACTCGTGGTAGCATTAATCTTCAAGTCTTCATTTAACGTCTATTCGGTGTGATTAACTTGGCGAATAGGATTAACTTTGGCAACCTTTCCCTGGCTCAATGATATCACTAATTTCAATGGCTGACCCTTTTTGAAAACTCGGCAGCTTCTCTTATACCAGGTTTGGTTTAGGTTGGATATCACAACTTTTATAGGACTATAAACATTCCAAAGGTCACACCATCTTATCTTCATCTCTGTCATTTTTTTCTGGTGGAATTCTATGTCTATAAATTTTCATACTTATGATTATTCGTATGTTAATTGCATGTTATGTACGTGCAATATTCTACAATAACAGTACAATAACAATAACTGAATGACGAAAACCTCTTCACCAAATGATGAATAACAATGCTATCAACAATGACACCTTTGCATAAATCACATAGTTGTCAATAGACTTTTGTTGTTTGTAACGAAAGTTTGGATTTAAACTTTTTTATTGCTGAATTTAAATTGCTAGCTTATTTCACAAAACAAAAAAAGTAACTGATTACTTTGTTTACTTGCAACAAGGAAAAAGTCTGTCTTTGCACGGCACCGTACTTCAGTAAAAACTTTAGTCAGCTAACTGATTTACAAATTAATGCAATGTTGCGTCAATCTTCATTAGACCATTGTTTAAAAGGCGGTCTATCCAGGGATCAGAGATTTTGTCCGTCGATTCAGTATAGCCCAGTCATAGCGTGCAAAACGCCATTGTTACAAGATACCATTGTTGCTATTGTTAACTGAGGGATGAGATGTTGAAATTGGTAGATAAGTATATTATTCACAAGCCTAACTCACAAGGTATTTTGTTGATATTTGGATGTCTCTACATATCAACGGCACGTTGGGGACCCTAACCTAATTGTATTATTTCTCACATTTCTAATTTTTAATGCCATTTTATGTACCTTATAGTTAAAGTATTTCGTAACGTAGTACCAAGTTAGAGTTTCTTCAACATCCATTATTTCATGTATGTTCTTGTTGTATTTGGTATCATTATTAAACAAGGTTTTTAATGACTTATTAACAATTCTTTTTGGGTGGGTTTTTTAGTTTTCTATTCAAATTCTTTTTAAATTACTATGCAGTGTGCCAAGCTTCCCGATTTTAAATAAAACATGTGATTGAAAGTTGACAGATGCAGTATAATTGACCTAAAACAGAATCTAATAAACTGACTAGGGATTATTTCTAAACCTCACTTTTAGACTGAAAACATTCAACTTGTACATTTTCACTCTTAAACTGTTTCACTGTTACAGAGTTAAATTTTCACTTTACACTGTTCATAACACTCATAATAACAGGCCCACGTTCTATTATAATTGTTTATTTTTTTAATATATTGTACTGTTTTAATTTTTGCATTCATGTATAGTCTGCAAACATCTCGATCAATGGACCTCTGGGTAAAAAATTAATTTTAGTAGAATGAATCACGATCTAGTGACCCACACGAAAGTGATCTACATTGAACTGGATACCATGTAGTAGCGCGTCTGTAGTTCGAATGACGTGCGTTTCATCTCCATCAAGCAATTTAGCGAAATAAGAGTATAATTCGCGATTAACGTCAAACTGCATGTAGATAAATGGGGTGGGGTTTGTGTATTGCGCAATACTGACATTGACTTTATACCATACACCTGTTTCGCTAAATTGCTCGAAGGAAAAGAAACGCATGGATGCAAGAGTGTTGCTATTCCGTTTGCATATTTATATTGACTTAGTATTCATTTATATCGTAGTCCTTTATTTAAAAAATACGAATTGTTTCTAATACATTTTGCCTTTTTTCCCCCAGGCCGGTTTTAATGAAGCTACTTCGCCAACAGGACCCATAATTGTAAGTACTTTTTTGTCTTTTTTTGGGAAGACAGTTGAGTAAAAGAAGAGCATACAAAAATGTTTAGGAATGATTTGTGAGTTTTAGCACGATTCCAAAAGTAACTGTGCTGATCATCAAATCGTCTTGCAGCTGAAATAAGTCTTGTTTTTGAGGTCCAGACTGAGGTGCAGTTTGCTGGTTTTTTGGACCACCTTTTAGAGTGCATTTATAAATTCAAAGTGGTGAGCAGTTTCGCTTTGCTTGGCGCCCAACGCTCATACTAGCACCCTCTCGAAGGGAGTTTTGGCTCACCCTTCTGTGACGTCATCACTCTAGAGAAGTCGCTGCCCCACGCTGCTAATCTTGTATGCGTGAGAAAGGCGCCGATGTTTGTAAATTGTTGGGTGGGGGGGGGGGGGGCGAAAACCAGACACAAGCAAAATTTTAAGGTGGCGAATTCTGAAAAAGTGGTGGGAGGGTATTCTCCCTACAACACTTTGGAGTTGGTGACTGTTCATCCAGGCAGTTGGACCAAAATGGCTGGCATTTTCAAGGTTTCAAGTAGCATTTTCAAGGTTTCAAGTAGCATTTTCAAGGTTTCAAGTAGCATTTTCAAGGTTTCAAGTAGCATTTTCAAGGTTTGCGAGAGCTTGAGTGTAACAAAATCGTATGGCGCTGGCGAGCAAACATAACATTTAATAAAAAGAATGAACCACAGCAGATTCCGGTGTATTTATAGGGGTGCTCAAGGACCTATAGCTCAAGTCAGCAAAATACGGTTAAACAAGAGGGGTAAAATTGGGAAAAAATTTAACACATTTTTTGAAAAAAAAAGAAGAAAAAAACGTGAAAATATTGGATGCAGGTATCATTCAATGTGTAAATGCATTTCAATATTCAGCAAAAATAATAATGTGAATTTTTATGTAAGTCACTGTCTGTCCTTACACAAATACCGTAAATGAAGCAATGAATTTCGGTAGGAATTATTTTCGAAAATTTTTATTCCTATAGAATAATAAAAATAATACCAATACAATTTTGATACCAATAGATATTCACCTCCATAAAACAATAGTGTCAGAAATTACCCGAAGTCAACGGAAAAAAATAAATAAATAGTACACTAAGCTTGCTTAGTAAATATCAAAAGTGACCTTTTAGTGTTCTAAATTAAGCACCCAAAACCATTTACTAGATTTTTCACACACACACTATTAAAACATTTTTTTCTTCAGAATTTGTGTTTTTCGTACTGCAGACAAGCTTTTGCATCCAGTAGTTGGTCCAGCTAATCCAAGATGGCGGGAGGGTGGAGCGGAGGATGGCATGACTTGCTAAAAGGGGACATAGAGAATTTTATTTTCTACGTTGGCCAAGCAAAATCAGCTAAACCTTCCCGGGGTTTGGGGCTGAGCCCAAGCAGCTGAAGCATTTTATGCTATTTAAGGACCTATTTTTGGCTTCTTGAGAACACGTTTGCAACATATTGTTAAGCAAATTGTCTGTTTTTCTTGAGTCATTCTTCAGCATGAGGGGTTGTAAAAACTTAATTACGATTAAATTCTGTTTTTTATTCATTATATTTGCAAATTAAATTAACCGATGCGGGCAATGCAACGTGTTGTGGGTAATCTTTCTTCGTTACGCAAAACGCAGCCGGAATTCTCTCCTGCTTGGGAGATGACATGGTGTTACGGCGGCGACGTTACCTACGCCAAATTAAGCCAAATTACGTCCTATGCATAGCAGAAAATGCCAATTTATTACGTTGATGAAACTTGGCTATTATTTAAGGTTATTATTTTTTAATGTTAATACATAACCTTTTACTACCACTGGATAATTTAGGTTTGTAAATTATTGTGCTTGCTTTTCAAATGGCAAAAGATTTAGATTACGTTTCTGAATAAACTGAGTCGAATTACTTTAAAAATCATGGTGGCGATAGGCTAACTCAATGGGCGATGGGCTAACACGACCAATGGCTACTAAACCTAGCGACTGACCAACTTTGGACCCACGCACGCATGTTTATCACCAAAACATACGTGCACAGCACGTAATGTAGTTCTGCGCAAACGACTTGCTTGATGGCAACAAGTTTCAAACATGGCAGCCGCATGCTCGCTCCACAGTTACTGCTCTTATCATAGCAAAGACAAGCCCTTGACCAGCAGATAGAAGCAAATAGTGTTGAATGTTTTAGCATGACTCGCCCTCAAAACCCCGGAATGTTAGTAGATGATGCTGTATCCAAGGCCACATAGCCGACTGGTATAATGCATGCAGTATTTTTAAAATCAAAAAAGAATTTCGGCAGTGGGAAGGAAAACTGAGAACCCTGGAAATACCCATCCCAATGCCAAAGGTAAACGTATAATCTGCTTTGCTACGATGGGTGTACATTGTGTACCGTACG
Source organism: Lithobius niger (assembly GCA_023313725.1). NCBI lineage: Eukaryota > Metazoa > Arthropoda > Chilopoda > Lithobiomorpha > Lithobiidae > Lithobius > Lithobius niger. The sequence continues at coordinate 220,121 of JAHWFP010092708.1, read as the reverse complement.
GTTGAAAGTGTACTCCGTTCGTAACAACGAAACACTGAACAGCTAAGTGTGTGAGATCATCCGTCACGACGACTCCTTGCCGTACTTCGCGCTGCGGGCAATGCAATGCGTCGTGGCAATCTTCTTTCGTTACGCAAAACGCAGCCGGAATTCTCTCCTGCTCGGGAAATGACGTGGTGTTACGGCGACGACGTTACCTACGCCAAATTAAGTCCTACGCATAGCAGAAAATGCCAATTTATTATGTTGATGAAACGTGTCTTAATGCAGGCCACACAAAATCGAGGGTGTGGTAAGACAAAATGGTGAAACGCCGATGCGATGATTTTTTAAAACGCCGAACTTCTGGATTGAAACTACCGACCGGCAAGGGCATCAGCGGAATAGATGGGATGTAAACGTTCAAATGCTATTTGCTGCTTCTTCTTTGGAATGGTCTTTTTAAAGACCTAATACTGAAAATCGGATATTATCAAGGCCAGAAAATATAATTTTTCATCCTTAACTTATCTCCTAAATTTTATTAATAAATATGTGTTTATCTTCCCCTTTTTTTACATGCCGGTCTGAAAGTACAGAGGTTGGGGGAGAGGTGGTGTGTTACAGTGATTGAATCATAAAACACACAGAAATGAGAATTTTTCATCCTCCGCCTTACCTTGTTCCCCCGTAAACGATGCCAAATAAAAGTTTATTTTCCTTCTTCTTATGTGCAGACCTGAAAGTTCCAAAGGTTGGGGGGGGGGGGGGAAGGGGGGCCGTATTTCATTGATTGAAGAACAGTAGGTCCTCCAAAGCACACAGCCAATTGTGAGCACGGCAAACTTTGTTAAGTTCCCTATTGGTTATAGGCTGGATTTCAATTGACATCCTTTTGGGTGGGAGAAAGGGACTCTGACCACTGGGATGCTGCTGCAAGCTTTTGTTTGGACTCCCTGTAACTCCTCATAAACTTTGCGCGTGTGCTTTGCAGTTTAATATTGGGCCTTCTTATGGGATAGCTGGTCAAGTGTTGGCTTCCCAGACGTTACTTGTAACTAAGATGCCTGTTAAATCACGATGTTGACCGTCTTAGTGAATTAATTTTCAATTTAGCCACTGTATACAATTTTCGCGAAGTTCATTGATTCACGAATTCTGTCGACAAAAAATTTAGCTGGAATCCTTAACAAGTTTTGTTTGGCAAGTATTTAGTTGGCGTTTCTGCATTAACTAAGATAACTCTTAATTCATAGCATTGATAGAAATAGAGATTGACGGTGCATGAACCCAAAACTCAAACCCAACACCCAAACCCAACACCCAAACCCAACACCCAAACCCAAAACCCAAACCCAACACCCAAACCCAAAACCCAAACCCAACACCCAAACCCAACACCCACACCCACCACCCAAACCCAACACCCAAACCCAACACCCAAACCCAAAACCCAAACCCAACACCCAAACCCAAAACCCCAACCCAACACCCAAACCCAACACCCAAACCCAACACCCAAACCCAACACCCAAACCCAACACCCAAACCCAACATCCAAACCCAACCCCCAAACCCAACACCCAAACCCAACACCCAAACCCAACACCCAAACCCAAAACCCAAACCCAACACCCAAACCCAACACCCAAACCCAACACCCAAACCCAACACCCAAACCCAACATCCAAAACCCCAAGAAGTTAAACAACAAGAGCGTCATATCGTCACTTGAAAGCGTTGAGTGAAAGAGAACAAACAACAGATTGACGGAGGGAGTTCCAGGGTTGAACAACCCTTTCCGTGAAAAAGTGAAAGCATAGTTTATTCCAAGAGACATTGCTAGAAATACGGAGAGGGTGGCCACGAGTGAAGTTGAAATTTGGAATGAGGGGAAGAACAGTGTCCACATCACGGAGATTGTGAATAAGTTGGTAGCAATCATGATTATGATGGTGTAGCAATGATGTTGCGGTTCTATGATTTGTGGTTGTCTTTTTATATTTTTTTTCTTTAAAATATTGCTATCAGAGTTTTTTTTTAAATTTTTGAATGAAATTGCTCATAAATAATGTTGGGGTTAGTAAACGTTTTAAAATGTCCCAGTTTATATTTTGTAGTTGTCTAATAATGTCTTTATGATAATATTTTATTATAAGTTTGGTAAGGTTTAAAAAGACCTTTCATTCACATTAGGTGATATTTGATACACATTAAACGCCATGAAATAATGATCTGCAAGTTTAATTTTAATGTCAAAAGCATCGCACTCGCATTTTTTAATATTACAATAAATCAGGTTAGTACATGAGCATATGATTTTATTATTCCGAAATTTATCCCAAGTTGGAGAATTTTTTTGTGAGTAACCTAAGCTGGCCAAAGAGTTTTCAAAATGTTCACCAACATGTTTTACGTTTGGAACGTGATGTCCTTCAACGACCACAATCAAAAATATATTGTCATGTTTGCTTTTTTTTTGTAAATAGGCTTTTTAAAATTTTTTATAAACCTACTTACAAATAGGTTTATAATTTATTAATCCTTCATTCATATACTCACTAAAATTCTTAAATTACTCGTACAGGCACGCAATCCTACGACAGACTTACACATACAAGCAAAATTGGTATATACAATACATATATATCTTATTAAGTGTTACCTAAGATTTCAAAATTAATTTTTTTTTAAATGTAGGCCTTGGTGCATTAATCCATCATTGTTAAACCTTTATAAACCGGGTTCTTTAGTAACCATTTTAAAGTATCTTTTTTGATTTTATATGGGTTATTCACATGCCTCAGCTCACAAGGTATTTTGTTGAAATGTACAGGTATTTGATATGCCGTACACCTTTTACCATAGGAGTTTTTCCAGTTGGGTACTAATCCAATTGTTATTATTTCTTACATTTCTTGTCAATGCAGTTGGATGTACTGTACCTTACAGCTATGGCATTTCGTAACGTAGTACAAGTTAGAGTATGTTCAACATCCATTATTTCATTTTTTTTTATGTCCTATGTTGTATACTTGGTATCATTATGGACCAGGGTTTTTAATGCCTTATTAACAATTTTTGTATTTTATGGTAGATCAGATTGTGCGAGTTTGTCCAGAAGATAGTGAGTCTGTATGCGTATTGTGAAGTTATTAGTGCATCATAGATCATATTTGTACTTTCTTATCAATTATTGCTTTTAATTTATACAGTTTTAATTTATTTAGTAGCACTGTACAATGCAAGTTTTCCATTCGCTTTTGTTTTAAATTACTACACAATGTACTCGGCCTAGTGACCCACACAAAAACAGTAATCTAAAGTCAAGTGGCTAATACCACGTCTGTGGTTCGAATGCATAAATATTGCTATTTCGTTTGCATATTTCGTTTTGCATATTTGAACGAAGTAGTCTTGTTTCTAACACATTCTGACTTTGCTTTTTCTCCATAGGTCTACTGTGTTGATACTAATGAGACGGATTCCCTTGTAAGTATTTTTTGGGTACTTTTTTTGAAAACAGGTGAGCAAAAGCAGAGCTTACAACACATTTTAGCATGATTCCTAAAGTAAATATGCTGATCATCAAATCTTATTGTGGCTGAATTAAGTGCAGTTTTTGAGCTCCAGATTGAGGTTCAATTTCGTTGGTTTTTGAACCACCCTTTAGAGTGAGCAGGAGGAAATTGTAACTATTCTAGGGATCCACTGGGTGCATTTTTGAGGTTCTGGCTTCGGCTAGGAGTGCATCAAGCCTGTGGCAACATTTGGTTCACGGAAATATTTTGGTGCTCTGCTTTTAGTCAATAATTTAGCTGTATGTCATATTATCGTGATAGCTAGTGTAATGTTATCGTAACTAATATTCAAAATACAAATGGTATAGTTACTGATTATTTTTTAGAACAAGGAAGTTTTGGCTCTCCTTAAGCTCATGAGTGCTTTCTGTTAGCTGATTATTAAGTGGTCGAATCACAAAGTGTCAAGGAGGGGGGGTCTTATGGTTTTCCCAACTGAAGTTGGTCCATTTTTTTTATTTCCCATTCCGAACCTTAGTTTTGCTTTCATGATTTTCTTAACGATCGAAGTGGCTAGCTTTTACCGCAACGTCAGAGAAGGATCGTCTCTCACTCCATAAGATTTGGAAAGGAGAACTTCATCGGCAACGTGCCGATCTTTCAAATCCGAGCTCTCGGAGTAAGCTATATCGTGTTCTTTGTGCGCTTCGTCTATTTTATTAATCCCAAGATCTCTTCGAGCCAATCTGTAGTCCAGTTTGGTTCCCGGACCGCAGTATTGGTAGCCAGGCAAATGCAGTTCCAGCAGTAATGTATCTATTATTTTGTTTACCATACTTTTCCCAGATATGATAAAGGAAGCTCTTTTCGTTCCACACATCTTTCAGCATACGACTTCCATCTTTCTGTTATTTTTTGACGTTTTAATAAAGGACAGCTCGGGACTGTTAGCGGTGTGATGCTTGCATTTGATGCAGTACCTCATCTCGATATTTTTTCGGTTCTTTATTTTATACTAAGTTTTTTTATCCTAACCTAAATTTTGATAAACCGCCCTTTTCTCCCGTGCAGTTATGATTTGTCTTTGCTGTATTTCTGATAAAGTTTCGATCATCTCGTTTCTATGTCCGTCGTGACCAGCCAATGTAGATTTGTACAAAAGCCTGAGTCTCTTTATCAAGTCGTTAGGATCGTCAAAATATTTATAATCCACTCTGCTCCCTGCGTTTTAAACCATGCTACCCCCTTTTACGTAGCTTTAATATATTCCCAAATCTGACGAACCATCGTTACGTACTTGGTGCTATGATTAGATTTAGGTTTCTGAGTAGCGGGATCATTGTTGGTAAAAATGGCGTCGGTATTTTGTAATATGTCTGCGTAAGATGCTTTAACTTCTGGCGAGAAGGAGGATTCTTTCAACTCTCTAGGAACTAGCAAACTCCAAAGCGTGTGTCTCCTCATATACTACTTCCTCTCCCCCCGACCAATATGTCATTTTCAAAAATTTTAACCGCTTTTAACCATGATCAGCTCGCCTTTTTTCGTGTTGTACTGTAGTCCGAATACCGAATCAGTTTTCTTGGCATTTCGAAAAATTTTCTCAAGAAAAATGTAGCCGTTGTTCCAATATTCTGATCGGGTAACAAACTATCGAGGGACCGGAGAGTGGGTATGTTAGGAAGCTCCATGGGAGTATAAAATTGTTTAGCTTGCACCGCGGAATATGTGGGGGTGAGTTTAGTACCGGTGCTCATAGAGGAATATTCAGTTTTGTTCTCGGGAGGAATTCGTATTATCGAGGAATCCGGAGCTGGAATTGAATATTCGGCGAGATTGGAATTGGGGGAGGTCTTCTTACTAGGAGTCAAGCTCTTTTCACCCATATAGGCTATTCCATATTTCGAATCGTTAATTATCAAGTTGGTTCTTAAAGTATTTAGGTTAGGAAGAATCAAAATGCTTCCTTGTCATGACCATTGTGATCTATCGAGTTTTTGAGAAATTTATTCAAATCTTCAATTTCGTAAGTCCCGGGGGTGACTATCACTTTCTGCCAAGTTAGCCTAGCATATACGGTGCATTTAATTTCATTATTGTTTGAATCGATGTTATATATGCTGTTGTACGTGTCTAAATTAATAAGCGCCAATTCATAGCTTTTCTCAGGGTTCATATGAATCAGAGTACTTAGACTGAATTTCAAGTCAGAGTCTTTGCCAGTGAGGAGAAAAGAACAAGAGTCCATTTCTTTTTTTCATTCCCGTTTTTCATCCGATGAACAGCTATTAATAATGCGTAGGACTGCCAAATTTAGGGCATGGACGAAGCAGAAAAAACACTTTCCCACCCTCCTCCAGATTGATGAAAACGAAAAAAAAGGTAGCAAAAGGCACTTTTCCAAGCTCCGCCATATTGATGAAAACGAAAAAAGTAAAAAGCACCCTCATCCAGATCGGCGAAGCGGGCATTTCACCGCTCCAGATCGACGAATTTCCATGCGCGGGTAAGTGGGTGTATGTTGGTAACTTAATACCGTATTTTACCGGTACGATGACGTCATTATCCCCTCACGTGACGTCATTACCCCAACTATGATGTCATAAGTGAGGTATCAGGGAGGTATCAAAAGGATGCAAAAGGGTAGCAAAAAGTACTTACCCACCCTCCTCCTGATTGACGAAAACCGGAAGTGATGCCATTACCACCACTTTGATCACGTGACCGGCTTTACCGCATTTTACCCTGCTGATAAAGACAAACGGTTTATGCAGCATCCAAAATTAGTTAAAGGACTAAAAACCCGTATGTATAATGTGGAAGTGGCCCAACAGTGGCCGGAAATGGCCGACAAGTTAGTCCATCATCTATGGAACGTTACCAGACAGAGACAAACGGTTTTCACCATTAGATTTACCGTCACAAAATTAATTAAAACGAATAAAAAAATTGGAAGTTTGGAACAGAAGTTGCCGACAAGTAAGCCCATCATCAGTGGAACAATACCAGATAGTCACGAACTCTTTTCACCATTATATTCAGCATCTAGAAATTAGTTAAACTAAAAAAAAACTGGAAGCTAGGTAACAAATCAATTATAATTGGGTACAACACTTTTTTAGTCTAACACATCACCCGCAAACTGACTTACATCTGACCATCCTTCAATGGTTAATGTACATATGTTCTAAAACATAGAAATCATGACCTTACGTCGACACTACACTGTGTGAATATTGTCAAATCTGCATTCCGTAGACTTGCTATTGTTAATTTCCTCTAATTGACATACTTTAGTTTGGGCCTTCAGGTGTATGTTCACCCCTTGTTGGAGGTCGCGAGCCAGGTTTGGTCGCCTTGCTTGTTACAAGACATTTTGACAGAGCGGAGACAGTTTAGAGGTCGTTTACGCATTCGATGTGCAGGCTGACCAAACGTTTACCCCGAACCCGGCTGAGGGTGGTCGACTTGGAGCCTTTAGAGCTGAGATGCCTAAAAGCAGATCTGTTCTTCACCTACAAGATCATTCATGGTTAGATTACCATTGCTCTACCATTTTTCGACCTAAACGAAGTGAATTTTACTCGCAGACATTACTTGAGACTTAGGGGTTCGCAGTGTAATTTCGACTGCCACAAATATTTCATCACCAACAGGATCGTAGCACCGTGGAACTACCTGCATGAGGAGGTTGTGTGCGCACCTTCAGTGGATGTCTTCCGGAGGAGGCTGAAAGTTATGGACTTGCCTGCGCTTTCCAAGAGAGCGTATCAGTGTTGCTGTAGTTGCTTGAGCAGTTTAACTTCCGACACGGTTTAAGTGGTTGCCCTGGCTACCCTTCCATTATCCGTTGGTGAGCAGAATTTTGTTTATTTGTTATTAAAGCATAGAAATCTTTACATGGCATATTCAAGTGACTTTTATTTTGGCCTAGTGTAGTATAATTTTGTGTAATGAGTGCTTATCCCCATTTGATTTGTGTAGCTTAAAATCCCGGTTTCACCATGCGGGATTTTCCTGTTACGAATTAATCTTACTAATTTAATGTAATTCATAGAATCCGTTTTTGGGATGCCTTTTATGCTATTGGTTGGTGTATGTAATTTATTTTGTGATCTTGTCCTGTTCTTTTAGTTTTTTTGCTAGTCATTTCATTTGGCGTCACAACTCATATTTAGGGTAATGTTGTCTGAAGACTGGCATCATGTGTTGTTTTTTTTTGTCATGCACAGTACTAAGCAATGAAGTCAGCGAACTTGGAAAATGGTTTGGGACTAGCCAGTTAACGATTGGTGTTGTAACAAGATTGTTTGATATGCTTCAAACACAATGGGTTTTATACAGTCATCGTGGTAATGTTGTCTTCTAGTAGTCAACTATTCATGGATAAAAGACGTTCCTTAGTAATTCTGCTGTAAGAAGTATTGTCTTGGCTTTGTGCAAGGAAGTAACTTTTTGTGGTTGGTTGCTGTCGGCATTTTCCAGTTTGAATGGCACGGACAAAAACGGTGTTAGCAGTTGGTCGGTGGTGTATTTAGTGGTGTATGATGATAATAGAAAATCATGAAAAGAATCTCTTGCTATTAGTCAGTCGGAAAGCTCTTATACTGTGTTAGAAAGTCAGAGCTGGTGCTGGTCTCACATGAAAACCTGTGAATAAATGTTTTCTAGTTTTTTTAATAGCTGTGTTTGTGTTAAAAGGCCTTACGGAGAAATATAAAAGCAGTGCACATTGGTCGATGATAACACCTAGGGTGAGATTAAAAGGTTTTCAATAACTCAGCAACACATCAGGTGAAGGGCATGTGTGAAAGGAACTCTAAGACGGTATTTGTTTTACTCATTGAAGACCCCCGATATGGTAACATTTAATAACTGAAAAGCAAATAACTGTTTGAACTCATCCAGTTGGATAATTGCGGGAAAGAACTGTACGGAAATCTTAATTGCCGAATCCTGCAGGCTTATGATGGGAGTCTGATCTCTCTGGGGACACAAACTGATATCGAATCAGGTTCCAACATAACACATAGGTTAGCCACTGTGGGCACTGGTGCTGTAAATTTGTGAAGCCGTACATGATAAACAATATGTGGAAGCAGGAACACAGAGGCAGGCTAATCTACGAACAGCTCGCTTGTGATTCCTTATTGTTCGATTTTTGGATTTCTTGTAAACCATTACAGAAAGAATTCTTAATTAAATTTTGAAACATAACCTATTTGACAATGAGTTGTTTTACTCATAATTATAATCTCACAAAATTGTCTACCAGGTTTCCGTTCTGGTGGTTGATTTATACATTGGCATGTTTTATTCTGAACAACTGAACCAAACGTTGTTTTACTCAACAAAAGGAGTTTTAACGCGTAAAAACATCAGTACGGTGAATTGAAGCCACAGGTGCTACTACATGCTTTTGTTTGTTTATTTATTTGATTCCAATTCATTTTACGTTCGTAATTAGACAAATGTATATAAAAGAAATTACTGTGGAATAGTGCAGAGTTTAATTTTATTAATATGTTTGTTAACTTAATATTTATGATAAATAAAGTATTTATGAAGCCAGTTAATATGAAGCAGGACACATGCTAAGGAAATGGTCTGTACTAAAAAAAAGCACATTCGTCCAGGCAAAGGAAGCTCTGGATCACAAATGAAGACGACGTTTTAAGCTAAACTTAAAACTACGCTGTAACAAATAAAGCCATAAATTAACACTACAGAGAACTGTTCATTTGCTTGCAGTTCTTAGTACTGTAAAACTACGGTCCATATCATTTACTGAGTCATGATTAAATAAAAAAGTATTGCTCATTCCCTCCCTCTGGGTGTACTTGGTTGATATGTGTGACATAAAAATAAACAAGGTCTACCACTGACTGGTGATTGAGCAAGAAGAAATCTGAATTTTCTCGTAGTGTACGAAGTAGAAAAGATATAAAATTAGGTTACAATTTTTGTTTTCCTAATGTACTCTCTTTTTTTTACAGTTCAACGAAGTAAAAAATCACTGCGGTTATAATCCGGCAAGTAGAAATTTTTTTTTTAATATATGCTTTAACCAGAGCCTTTTGTAATAGAGATCTCGTAGTAACTGGTAATGACCTTTCTCATTCTAACCAAATAATATGAAAGGCTAACATTTTGTTTCATAATTTTCAAAATGTACTAAAGTAGTAGTAATAGAGTGTACCGTACCATGATGTAATGAAGTGCTCTCTTTTAATTAAGGTAGCATTTATAGTTTGGAGCAAAGAAGCCTCGATCATAATTCCCAGGGATATTTTGGTTTCGTATTTTGTTTTAAAAAACTTAAAAGTTTCAGTTAGTTTCGAATTAACAATGGTGGACTCCCTGCTCCCTTTTAAGTCTATATTCAGTTTTAAAAATAAATGCAAAAACAATAATCATTCAGTGGCTAACTGCAGTATGTATTTATGTATTCTTTCATCGATAATCATTATGAGTTTTGTTTCTATCCTTTAAAAAAATAAACCGAGTAAGTCAGTTTGAAGCAGGCAACACAATCGTGAGTAATGGCAAAAAGGTATTAGTGACTCTCCCAGCTTTAGTTCTAACACGTTTAACATGATAGACATCCACCATTCAATAGTCCCCCTTTCAATACACAGCAACACTACAAAACAATACTACTTACAACACTACAATGTCTATCACAATTTAAACTTTACACACTTATTTTCGATTCATAAATCAGAAAAGGAAAAGTTTCACAGGAACATTCTAACTTATTTTTATTCAAATTCCATTAGACTTCATTCGAAGTAAACCACAGGTGTGTATTTATGTATTCCCTAATTCTTCACAACTAAAGCAATAAATGTTCCAGTTTTACCCAAACAAGCAAAGACATCAGTATTTCTACATTTAGCAAATGTTGCAAAATTTAATGTGATGCAAGTTTCTTCTCTGCAATCCATTCAATAATTCTCAGTGCAAACTAAATTATACAGTATACTATTGTAAAGGATACCAACTCATACTAATTAGCAGTAGGGCTAAACTCAACACTTGGAGAATTAAGGAAATGAACCCAATGCATTTCTTTAGAGGGTCGCCTACAATATCTACAAAAGTTTGTAATGGTGAAAAGTTGCAGCGGTCAAGTGCAATGTATCCTTACCCTTGACCTTAACATTTTATGGACAACCAAACCTAATGTAATTTTATTACTTTCTCTCCCTTTTTATTTCTAATAAAAGTTCAACTTCCTAATCATAACCTTCAGACAAGAAATGTGAGAAGGCTGATAAGTCTTCACCACCCAGACTCAATGTAGCCACCATTAAATATCTGTGAGTGCATCTGCAATGAAAAAGAATTATCAACCAAGTGCTTGTGCGCGTAAATCAACAAAACTACGCACAATAAAAATATATAACTTCACTAACAGCAGAAAGAACAATAACAGACGTAAGAGCAAAAATAAAATATATCGTGCAAGCAAATTCAGCCATGAATATTTTACTCTCTCATTCATTACCAATTTCTTGCAGTTTATAGTGACCGTAGTTCAGAGAATCGTTATTTATCTACACGTGCCTCTTCATATCTAAGATTGTTATTGCTAACTTACACTGCGTAAGGCTATGAACTTGTGGTAAAGCTGAACGAATACTCGTCTGTTGAAATGAACATACGAACAGTCGAACACTCTACCCGACAGTGTTTATTAGGGTAAAAAAAAAACTCTATTCCTATTTTTATGCTAAATAGGTGTTTGTTACTTTTTTTATTTGTTCTCGACATTCTTGATTATGCAATCGTTGTGTTTAAACCTATTCTTTTTTTTTTGTATGACCGGATCTATGATCCTCTATTTTTAGAAAATAAAATACTTTCAAAACTTTTTGAAAATTCAACTAGAAAGCTTCTAGCATTTGCGATTGTCACTTGTTTACATTGCTCAAAAACAATGTTCGGTCTTCAATTGGTCACTGCTGGTGAATCCCGACCAAAGTCAAGGTGGTATCTCCCGCTTCGTCTATATGCTGTCGTAAACTTGTTGTACCTTTCTGCTCTCACTCTTGCTAAAACTAAACCAAGGACGGGCGGACCACAACTTTTTTGTTATGTTTTTGCCCCAATCGTAACGTACGTGTTATTGTTCTTGGTATTATGCAAGGAAAAAAGGGCATGAGGCATTATAGTTACCAATAGTAGAGTGGGCTGTGGAATAGCAGTGGCGATACTTGAATAAAGCACTGGCTAGCTGCAATCACTACGGCGCCCGTTGTTACTACTACATAATGCTGTCCATAGCTGTCCCAACTAACTACCTATGAACATCAAGTGCGTTTCCTGTCACGTCCAGTTGAAAAGATCAGTGATACAAACTCCTCACTGTCAATCTTTAAACATGAATGGGAATGCTACAGGTTCGTGACATTTTCTCAACCTAAAAGCAAAATGTTAAGATCGTAAGAAATAATTTTATGAAGCCAAGTAATCAACAAAGTGAAAATTAATTTGGACTTTTATATTTTGACATTTACGCTTTAAACTAACCAATTAATTGTGTCTTTATCTTCCATAATGTTTAATCAATTAAAAATAGCTAGCGGTGTCACCCCTTCAGCTACTAAATGTTAGCTGGGCTTGTTATACATATATTTACTTTTCAACATTTTGCAGCGAATTTTGATTCTGTGTGTTCATCATTATCTTGATTTTAAAGGTGAATGTCATTTTTATTTTAATCACCTCTATATTTTAATTGTTTTATTTCAGCATTATTACTTTAAACGATGTAAAGGAAAACCTAATTTTACATTCAAAAGCTTAGACAAGGGCCCACATAAGCTTCTCGTCGTTCCTTACGTATTAGTGTGATAACAAGCCCAACAGTGTGTATTATATTTATGTATATTTATGTGATTTATGTGATTTTTTATGTTTAGACTTGTTGACACTAACAATATTATTCTCGAGTTGTCTCAGACTCATCACAATAATTACTTTATGGTCGTGGTACTGCTTCATCTCTACTTATTGGGATCAGATCGAGATGAGTTGAAATAGTTTATGAAGATTTAAGTCTCATGAAATGGCATGAATTGTTCTCATGGCTAATTCCATTGTCAATTTTATCAAATTCTTTTTCTTGCAGTGCAAACAAAACTGTTCAGCATATGCTACCTGTGTTGCAGAAAAGGTGTATAAAGCGGTACGTGACACATTACCTATTATAAAACACCAACAATTTATAGTTACGGACCGTCTCATGAAACCCCAATAGTTATTTTCTCATTTAAACATTGGGCTTGTTTATTTGTTATCGAAACTAAAGAGAACCTCAGAGGCGCTATACAAAGCCTATGCCAGGACTGCACAGAAAATCAGACGCACAACGGCTGAAACTATTACATTTGGACTCCCTCGAATTACATAAGTTAAAGGCGGACCTAATTCTTACTTACAAAATTTTGCATTATAATTTACCTTTAGCCGTTTCGTTCTTTGAGCTTAACACTGACACACGTATGCGGGGACATCAAATGAAACTGATTATCCCAGAGTTTAAATTAAATTTTAGGAAGGCATTCTTCTCCATTTGCAACGCACCGGTTTGGAATCCGCTTAGTGAATACATTTTCTTGGCGCTGTCACTCTATGTTTTTAAGAAATTATTAAATGATTATATTCTAAAGGCACATTTACTCGTCCTGAATTTTGCCCAAGATTGAGGGATTGATTTTAATTGGGATTGAATCCTTGCACTGACCAGTTTTTAACCATCATTGTTGAGTATTGTTTTTAAATTTGTATATAACATGTCTACATTATCTGACAAAGTAACTATTGATACTGATTGTTTTACCATTTTATATCTTGTTTTAAATGGCTAGTAAGTCATAAATGGTCTTTCGAGACCCTCTCTTGCCATTTGCTTTTCTGGAGCAAAAAAAATATTATTATTATTATCATTAATTCAAACAGAAATGAACTCATTAACCTATTTAATTCTTATATTTATACAGGGGGGGCAGAAAGGACGGAACACCATTGGCAATCAAAGATGGTTAATGTTAGGATAATGAAACTTTGCATGGTATGTAGGCGAACGGGGAGCCAACTAACCATGAATCGATCATTGACCTTGACGCATATTTTCAAGGTCATCGTGATGCTAACTTTTTAACTATGCTTCGTAGAACTCCAGCTTAAATTAGAAACTTGTAGACATTGGCAAGGCATGGCCATTGCAAAAAACAGAACGAAATTCGGTACGCTAGTTTAGGAGTTAAAAAAATTGCAAGCATCATTTTGTTGTACTGACCGAGTGGCTTTCCTGCCAAACAGTGAGTGTAAAATTAAGTCCAGTGGTCCTCAAAGTACATGAAGCATGCTTGGAAACAAACAGTAACTAACACACTGATGACTCGACACTAGCTCAACGCAACCTGCTACATTACACGTACAAACAGAATGGTGCTGCAAACTACAGCATCTTATGCAAGTTGGCATAGTTTAGTCACCGTGGTCGTCTAGAAATGAAACTAATGTTGTTCTTCCCTCAGGTTAACATTTCTGATTTTGTTTCAGAGCTGATCACGGTTTATGAATTATGCCAATTTGCGTATGCTGCCAACACCATTACCTACCAATACAATGCATGGTGTACGAAAGAGCCTGACAGAACTGTTTGGCAGGAAAGCCACTCGGCCAGCATAACAGAATGATTTTTGTAATGCCCGTAACTCCTAAACTAACGTACCGAATTTCGTTCTGTTTTTTGCATTGGCCATGCCTTGACGCTGTCTACAAGTTTCTAATTTACACTGGGGTTCTACGAAGCATAGTTAAAAAGTTAGCATCACGATGACCTTGAAAATATGCGTCAAGGTCAGTGATCGATTCATGGTTAGTTGGCTCCCCGTTCGCCTACATACCATCCAAAGTTTCATTATCCTAACATTAACCATCTTTGATTGCCAAGGGTGTTCCGTCCTTTCTGCCCCACCCTGTACGTTCTTCTTCCACAAGTTTCTGACTTTAGTTCGTATATTTTCACGGGATTAGTTAAATAATTCAAACGTAGACAAACACTAAATGTATTTATTACCTATAATGCATGCAGGCACCTTCAACAAAATTTCCATCTGCTCTTTAATCGTTTTCGCAAAAATGTTGTTATTACAACTTTTTTGCATGAACAATTTTAAATCTTGTTGTTTTCCATGTTTTGCATTTAATTGTGTTAAGTTTAATAAATTTACAAAAAAAAATTGTTTTCCTTTCTCACCTTCCTACGACGGAACACTAAAATAGGTTAATGAGTGCAGTTGTCAAGTGGATGGTATGAATAACTTTATTTCTTTTAAACTTTTTATTAGGTCATCAACATTAACTTAATCAATGAAAAATTCTGAACTTTGAGGGATTCGGTAGTTGAATGTAGCCAAATTTGTGAATGATGTTACACAATTTTTAAGTTAAGAGACACAAAGTAAATTCTCTGATGATATGCGGGTTTGGAAATTTTACCCAGAATACCCCGAGAGTGTCTAAGAAAACGATAATTTGTGCAAGGCAGCACAAAACTTCTTTCCAAATTTAATTTAGTGATATCAAAGGTCGAGGTAAATTTGTGGAAAGGAGATGAGTGCTAAAACCCACAAATTACAGATTTTTTAAATCCAAGAGTGGTATTCGGTGAGAGAATTTTTGATTTCTTTCTGTAAAATTATTCTTACTAGATTCGACATCAGATTTTATTTACAAATTATTTACTCGTCAATGTTTTATTTAAATTTTGATTAGTAAAAGTACGGTTTTGAAAGATAGTTTTTCGTGTTTAGAATTTATGTTGTAACACAGTCATTTCATTATAAAACTCAAACTTAATTTACATTTACTTCCACGTTGGTATTTTGTATTAAATGTGCGTAAACATCATTTCCATGCCAACTGTCCATGAAATTAAACGTAAATCTCCGAACCCAGACGAGAAATATCTTCGTATTTCCATAAAGGTTGGATAATTCACGAAGGTGCTCTAATATGATAGAAATTGAATGAAAGCAAACCGCTTCGTTGTTTATCATTGACTAATCAGTCAAGAGTGAAGCTCTGATCTATATACTATTGAAGGAGAAAGGTCAAGTGTGGTCTATGTAATATTGACGGAGA